>MJUU01025060.1:108844-147446 GCA_002080025.1 Modiolus philippinarum
GAGGTCAAAGAAACATGACAGGTGTCAGACTGGCGTGTACCCATATAGATCTCCCTACAAACAAAATATGACGGGTCTAGGTGTAACAGTTACTGAGAAAAGGACTTAAATGTGAAACTATGTCGCAGATTTTCTAAGTTCACTGAACCATGCAATTGAGGTCAAGGCAACACGATAGGTGTCAGACTGCTATGTACCCATATAGATCTCACTATAGACCAAATATGACAAGTCTAGGTATTATAGTTCCCGAGAAAAGGACTTGAATGTGAAACTATGTCGCAATGTTTATGTGCTTATTGAACCATGAAAACAAGGTCAAGGTCATCCAAAATATATGCTGCTGGAAAGGTCATTACTTGGTGGTGCTGTGGACCAAAGATGATGTTTGTATGTATTACCCTTGAAAAGTTATGAAGGTTTTAGAAAAAGTTTACGCCGCCGCCGGATTGCTGTACCTATGTCTCGCTTTCAGCAAATTTCGTCGCAGGCGAGACAAAAATGATGTGCCTTCATTTTTTTTCCGGATTATGTTCAGTAGTAACAACTTCGAGCTTCCTATGGGTAAACAACACGCCAACTGTCAAATGATTGGCATATTAAAAAAAATGTTCAAGAGGAAAGAGGGGTTACTCCTTGTACTGGTAACAATCAACATACTGATTGTATTTCCCCGTGATAAAGAGAATGTAATCCATTGTTCCCGGAGTTTTCCTATGATCAATTATTACATGAATTTTCTTAATAAGTTGAAAAAAAGACTTACAAATACATTTTTCTGTGCGGAGTTTTAAGTCACTACTTTTCTTAAATATGCGATCTGAACTTATCTTTTTGTGGGGGTGGTTATGTGTATCATTTGTGAATACATGCGCTGATGTTACTTAAGTAACATGAATGAAATTTCCTAAAGGGCTATAACACGAGAAATACGAATAATTAAAGCCTATCCTTTATTCACGTCCATCATCAGCTGATCTAGACTTCAGGAAGGGGGATTCAAATGGCGTGCTAGTAAAATGTTGGTTCCGGGCACAAAAATCACAGAAAATCAAAATGAAATAATTGTTATCTGAATGAATTAAAACATTTAAGACTAATGATTCATTAAAGTAAAGTTGCGCAAAACACACTTAAGCAACAATAAATTAAATATGAAAATTAGGGTACAAGGAACGTCGTAACAACATGTTTTCAAGTCAGTCATTATGTACGCGAAACAATGTGGTAGAGGGAAAAGGAGGACATACTCGCTTTTTAAAAATACAACTTTATAAATTCCGGATAATGACCTTGACCTTGACTTCATATGTTAAAGGGACATTTAAGGGCATACTGCTAGCTCTTGAAAATCATACGAGTTAATGTTTTCTACTAGAGGAAAATATTATTGACAGTTAACGTGTTTCGTTTCTGGTATATAACCACACTACTTGTCAAGAACAACCGAGTCATGGCTATTTATAAGACTAAGTAATTCAAGAAATACTGAAAATTTAACAAAATTTAATAAACTATATACAAAATTTAACAATGTTCACCAATACATATTAAATTAACAAGTCAAAATACTTCCCGTAATGAAACGGACGGACGGACATACTCCAACACTAGAAATTCCACCATTAAAGTTTCAAATCAGTTTTACAGCTGTAAAAACGGACAAGTCCACCATACGGTATTAGGTAAATAAACGAGTATACTCAGATGAAACAGGCTATGTCCACCATACAGTTACAGTCAAAGTAAGTTTGGACACACTCCAACATCCAACATGAGTTAACGTAAAGGTACTGTTGTACAAAATACTGCCATGCTACACTGCAAACTACTTCAAGGCCATATTACATTGTATATATACTACTGCAAAGCCATACTGTACATTATAGGGCCTATGAAATATAGGACAATTTCATAACTATACTATTTTGAAAACATCTGAAAACTGTAAATTGCATATCAGTTCAAATGTATGTAATACACTCCGTACATAAAATTGTACCAAATAACGTGACTGTGTCGCACATACTACTGATATACTGATTTACATACAAAATTACTACTCCGTGCGCGTTTGCACATATATATACTTCTTTGTACAAGAATGTTGCACATTTTACTACTCATATAAATTCTTATGAATTTACGGTTTACACAAATTGGTTAAAGTTTACTTCCGTGCGGTAAACCATTTTACAAACTGCATAATACACTCATTACATCTCAAAAATACGTAATACAAATACACCGTGCATACTCAAAACAGCATTTCGTACGTATAATAAAACTGGCATTCAGTAAACAAGTTGACTATTGACTCGTGAACAATAAATGTGTGTAAAAAAAAGGAAAAAAGTATAAAACATGTAAATTTCAGCGGAATGATGTCTGGCAGTTTTAGCACCGATTAATATTAACTATATGAATAAGTAAAACTAACTTACCATAGAAGGAATGAGAATATTCACTCTACGTGCAGCACACTACACAGACATGTGTGTCTATCGGTGACAATCGTTGAACTGAATTCAATAAAGTGATAAATTTAAAGGTACAAGTGTTACAGTCTGATGATTGAGGCATTGTAAAGGGTATTTAAATAAAAATCGATAAATATCCGACGCATCATAAAACGACCTAAAACCAAATATAAAGCATTCAAAACAAGGCTTTTGACACTACTAAACCCAAAGACACAGTGTCAACCTACCAACAACAAAGTGTCAAAAGATGAAAGCACAACTAAAATGATAAGAAAACATGATTTGAGAATTTGAATTATAAGGGACGGAATTTTATGAGCGAAGCCCATCTCAAATGACCAGGTATAAACAATGCAAACTGAATTCTACATGAATTATTTCTTAATCTAATGTTAATGACAAGATGAATAGAGTGATACAACCAGGAAGTCCAGACGAGTGGTTCCACACCCCACTAATCAGCAAGTGACAAACTATCTTAAACAGTTTTAAGATCTGTAACGGGACAGTAAGAAACCAAGTGTTTTTACTGTACTGAGCCGGACTCAGCGAGTATAACCTAGTTCGTGGCCCAATTAAATCTAAAACCCAGTGTGGCGTGATAAACTTTAATTAGCCGATGAACAATTGGTAAAAACCTGAAAAATACAATAATTAACAATCATAAGTTATGTGTCCAAAATAATGAGAATTTATAGTCATCTTAGGCTACCGTAATTATGAGTAGAATATCAACATATTTAAATACACAATAATTTGCATAAATAAACACAAATATGACGTGTGTCTGTGTATAATATTATACATGGAGTTCCGGTATAGTCACGGAAGAATACAGTTGAATTGCTGTAACACACGGAATATGCGTTCCATAATTATATCTGGATGTATTTAAATGTCACTAATTGCTTGCCGTACATGCTATTTTTATACGAATTATGCAACTGAATATCGGTTGTTTATCTTCCTCTTGTAGACGGAAATAATACATAAAAACTTTAAATACTTTGTTGAAAGTTGTAAATATAATTATAATCAACAGTTGTACGTTTCTGTGTGAGATGAACATTCCGTAAAAATCGATATTTATAGCAAATTATGTTATTAACGTCTAGAGCTGATATTCACAATAAACTGTTGTGTAGTAACGTTAAACGGATTAATCTTCATCCAAATATAATAAAAATATAATATAACACTTACACTGTTGTTGAACTAGGGTCCAAATTCCAAACAATATCTGGACAAAACGTTTGCCTGTCGTATGATTGATGATCCGTGAGAAAGGTGAAATAGGGAAAAGCAAAGATGTGTCATTCGGTCCCGGGCATACGATGTATACGGAATACTTCCCATAATAAATATAAAGATAAATTTAGATGTAACAATACACTAATTGTGACAATACAAGATCCTCACCACTAAACCATTTATATGATAAAACTAATGATAAAATGAAAATTAAATGAAGTCTCAACCCATTTTAAAAACGACAAATTATATCTTCAGTCTATTTAGAATTTGTCAATATCAAATGAACTTGTTCGTCTTTTGTCCCTCATGATATTTCTGTCCGCTGTTATCAAGTTTGATTTCCGATGGAGATTATAGTTAAAAAAATCATTTTAATCACTCTTTGATCAGTTTTGTATTCTTCACGTAAGACATTCTTGACGTTACACAAAAGACAGTTGATGGCTGACAAATGATTGATAGTTTGTAACAGCTACCTTAATAATCATCAAGCCGTACATTGATTGCAAGTTATATTGTTTTGTCGTCTATTGCCTTGAATACACAGAAACAAATACATACTTTTTATGTAAACAGAGGTATGGATACTATTTTTGTATTTTACTCCATTACTGATGCATTTTATCTTGTAAGAAATGTTCAGTATTTTATCTTCACAAAACAGTGGCAAATAAAATATCACTTACTTATAATGATATATAATACGGCCATTTTTCGGGAACCATGCAATATTTCAAGACGTTCTTTAGTACCAGGAAGGCACCCTGATCAGCAAGGGTTTACACCTACAAGATTTTATCCCCTGTGGTTCGTTCCTGGTTATCGGTAATTAGCAGGAATTTCCTTTGATCTATACTGACTAAAATGCCAGTATCATTGAACAGAACATTATCACAAAATTATCAAGTCATTGTGAAGAAATCACGTTCGCGTTGTTGTGTGTAGGTACTATTTTACATGTTCATATGCGTCATACGTTGAATGAAGAACATATATTAATTACTGCAATAAACAATATATTAAGCTAGAATATTAATTCGTATTATTTAAATTTATAATACGAGTTCTCTATGAGTTACAAATAAAATAACGGATTTTATCATGGCGTATCAAGCTCGCCCTAACGGGTTTACTTTATCACGGGCTGTGTTTATACGGGTCGTGATAAATTCCGTCCATATATTCCATATTTATTTCTTTATTGATAGTTGCAATAACGATGACATAAATGATTTCAGGTGAGCATGTAAAGAAAAGTACAAACCAATGGAACAAATTTTGTATGGCATCCTAATTATATTGGCTACATCAAATGTACTCTGTCGGAATACAACAAACAGTAAACATAGAGACTTTACTGAGAGTTGTCACGTGTTGAAGAGATATTTGTATAAACTCGTTGACTGTTCGTCAAGAAATCTGAGCCATGTTCCACGTAATCTACCACAGACAGCGACCATCATAAACTTATCAAACAACAACATTAGTAGTATTTTTGACAGTCCATTTGAAGGAATGTCAGTGCTGCGTGAATTGGATCTTTCTGACAACCCTCTAGCGTCAATTCAACTTAATTTATTCAAAGGACTATCAAAACTAAGAAAATTATCGCTTAAAAACTCATTACTGTATCACCAAGAAGATCTCGTACTAGATACTTTATTATCAGACCTATTAGACTTATATCATTTCAGTATGACTTTTAAAGATCCAAAATTTTGTCCAGCTCCATTGCCTTGTAAAACTAAATATAGAAGTCAGCCATTTGGAAGCGTAGATTCTTTGCAGTATGTTGACACACTTGAAATTGACTCAGGATTACTGAAATGGCATGTTAATTCTTCTCATTTAGTGTTCACTACAAAATCACTGCATGTTGTAAATGGTTTTTTCTGTTATTATAACCAGCTTGGTGAGGACCAATTTGAATATATGCCATTACTAGAAAATCTTTCCATTGTTAATCCATTTTTCAATAGCGGGATTTCAGGCGATATTGGCAAATCACTGATTCATTTAAAACATCTAGCAATCTATGGAGCTGATACACCATCTGCATATGAAAACCCAACATATTTGATCTACAATGTCACTTCATCTGTGTCTGGCCTTCACAATCTGTCCTCGCTGATAATAAATAACTTCTCAAGCAGATTACAATTAAAGAAAAGTTGTGATCAAATTATTCACAGCTTGACCACTATGGTAAAATTAACCAGTATAAGTCTTGAAGGAAACAGCTTGTCTCTTGAGCCGCTTGAATTCTATTGCGACATATTTCCCTTGTCACTAAAACAATTAAACATTCAAAATAACTGCTTATCTTTAGCCAGTATATATACAATACTCTCCTGGAACAAACAGATCGAAATCGTAAATGCCTCTGATCAACGTAAATGTGCTTACATGTTGAGATCTGATAAATCAGTAGCGGGTAGTCAAAACAAGAATGAATACAATGAATACATGTTACAAACATTGAACTATACAAACTCCTCATACAAAATATTTCTCCCTCACTATAACAATTATTTTCCTCATCTTAGGTATTTGGACTTGTCCTTAAACAAGGTTACAAGAAATAAAATACCCTTTAGTTTTTCCTCCCGTCGTCCGAATCTGAAAATTTTAAAAATGTCTGAATGTAACATCTATCAGGCTGATGAATATTCATTCTCGAGTTTTAATCAATTAGAGTATTTAGATTTATCACGGAATAATCTAAGAAGTATGCAGAAAAAACTAGGCACATGGTTTGCTAACCTAACGTCTCTTAAAGAGATTAATATGGCAAGTAATAGAATCCAGCAAATACCTTCGAATTTTTTAAATTTTATGTGGAACATTGAGAAAATTGATCTTAGCGGTAACGAAGTGAATAATTTTGAGTTAGGGCGTCCAATTGAAAAACTTAATTATCTGAATTTGTCTGAAAATCGATTACAAAAGCTGTCAAAAAATACAAGAAATAGATTGGACATATTTGCAACTAAATATTCAGTCAAGGTAGATCTTTTTGGAAATATGCTATTGTGTACTTGTGAAACACTAGATTTTTTACACAGGATACAAGACACCAAAGTTCAGTTGTTACGGAAGGATGAGTATGAATGTAGTTATGGTAACGGCACCAGAACCAGTTTGAAAAATATATGGCATATTGTTAAGCACCTAAGATCTGATTGCGCGTCGAAGACAGTTTTCATTGTTACTATAAGTTCAGTAACAGCATTCGGTTTGCTATGTCTTTGTGCGATTTTTGCATACAAATTTCGATGGAAAATTCGTTATTTGTATTACAAGACAAAAATAAAAATTCCTTACAGGACAACGGGACATGGATATGAACAAATATTTGAATATGATGTTTTTGTTTCCTATTCAACTGAAGATCACAAAGTAGCTCGACAAGATACAATTTTGGAACTAGAGACAAAACGAAATTTACGTGTTTGCATTCACGAAAGAGATTTCATGGATGGCGAATCAATTGCGTATAATATTTCCAAGGGAATTCGCAGCAGCAAAAGAACAATCATATTCTTATCTAGCAGTTTTCTAGCTAGTGAATGGTGTATGTATGAACTAAATATCGCTCGAATGGAATCATTGCATACTGGAAGAAAAGTAATTCTTGTAGTTTTGTTAGAGAACATTCCTTACAAATCGCTTCCTATAGATGTACTAGATATAATTGATACATATACTTATTTAGAATATCCGAAACATGGATCCAGAGGAGACCTTGATGTGTTTTGGAGTAAATGTGCAGATTTCATTTCTTAAAACGTGTCATGCATATAAAACTTTACTTATTTTAAAGTATGGATACCTCGTTTTTCCCAATCATGTACAACATATAATGATTTGCAATACGGTTTATTTAAGTAGTCAACTAAGGAATTTTTCTCCAAGATTTGTGAAAATTGGCAATGGCGTTTCAAATAAGATTTTTAGATGTTTTTTTATGTTCCACGATTAATTCAGTGATGTAATTTATGAAGTATTTGTTTTATCGCTAATTTTCTGACATTGCCTTAAGGAGTGTGAGACTGTTTTGACATTCCAAGTCAGGACGGATGTCAATATGGCCATCTGTGTTTTTTTCTAGAAATGCGTCGCTAATTTTTGCCAATTTTTGTGCATTACTGTAGATACCTTGTAAATTAACAAAATTATACAGTGTGCTGAAACTTATACGAGCTCGAGATGTCTTCAGTTCATATTTGAAAATGTATTTTTGAAAATGATTAAAACAAAACAGAATGTTTTAACATGATTTCTAATAGCCTAATCCTGTAACATTTCTTATTCATTCATAAATTGTTCATAGGTGAGCCATATAAATGTGCTTTCAAATACATGGAAATGTTTCTTACCTCTTAAAAATCCTGAGGCTTCTTTCCGTGTATGGCACTCGGTGGAAGTCCTTGGTACTAGATTTGGCCTCCTATTTCGATAGTTTTGGCAATGAGTGATTCTTTGTGTCTGTGATTTTGGATTATGGCTGTCCATATTATTTGATTTTAATGCTTCTGATGAGAGATTACTCCTTAAAACACTTCTACAGTATAGCTAAATTGTACTATTTATTATGCAACATAGGTATTTTGTATTTTGAATTTGGAAGATGTGTGCCATGAAAAGCATTGCTTGATTTATCTAGAAAATTCCATGGTCGAGTTAATGAAATACTATAATTTTAAAATGGAATTTATAGATGCACAACGACAAAAGCCTGAATTGGGGTAATAACAAAATTACAAATCAGCATTGTCAAGAGTCAGAGTCCAAGAGGTAAAGCAGGTGGAAGTTCACATAAAATTGTGAACCGCAAAAATCCTGATTTGGTACAGCTATTCAAAGAAATGGTGGGTTAAATAGATTTTATGGCTCGCCAGGCCTCCCTATCCATTGCAGTAATGTCCGGTACCAATTCAACAGCAATTGCTATTGACAAGTAAAAATGAAGTTGTGAAAGATTTCTTGGATGGCTGATTCGTAAATGTCATTCTCTAACCCCAAGACAAAATCATTTAAAATCCACGTTACATGTTACTTCACTGAAAGTTTGAAAACTATATATTTATTCCTTTGTACATATGCAGATATCACAATAGCGGCCGTATTCTCGTCCAATTTTGGGACTTCCGGGTACACAATTTGTACCCGGAAGTTGCATTTTTAACAGTAAAACATGACATTTCAAGCAAAGTATAAGGACGTCATAATCCGAAAACGTCATATTTTGGCGGGAAACGTTTTCAAATTTGAATTTTATCGTGATTTCTCGGTGTCACATGACGAGTCTTACAGACCCTATTGCAAATCTGTATCGCAAGCATCATCGACAAAGACAAAACTTAAAATAACATTGTGATGTAAAGACAACACAAAAACAAAGCACCTACATAAAACTATCAACCATAATGGTCCGGAATAAAAGGATACACTAATTCATCCATAGAACGTTTAGGAGGATTATCATATGGCACGCTATAGAAGAGTTGCAGCTTTGAGCGATTTCTGCGACCTGTGTTTTTTCCACACTACAGCAGTAGTTTAACGGAGTCTTACATACTAACATCTAGCTTTGGCAATTCACTTTTTGATACAAACCTTATCCATTTATCTCTGTTGAGACTCGACATAAAGACCAATATGTTGCTACTATCTACTAGGATACATTGGTGAACGAATTCCGAAGCAAAAACGGGAAGAAGAAAATTCTACATATTCAAAACTCCAAAAGCACGGCATTTCAAATGTAACACAAATGAAGACACGAAAAAAAAAGATACAACCGCAAATCGTTAAGTGCTCTATGCTCTGTAAGGCGTTGCATAATCTGCTCCAAGCGTCGATTGGCTGTTGAATAACTGTTAAGTAACTGATTGTTGAATGGCATATTTTAACCCTCAAACAAACCCAATAGCAAATATATGATACATTATTTCTATAATTCTTAAACAGTGCCATGTCAAAGGTTTAAATTTGCAACTCACTTTCCTATACCACAGTGGACTGTTATCTATTTATCCTACAGTAAGACTCGAAATAAGGGCCAATTTGAAAAGTTAGTTGCAAAAGTTGCAAATCTCTTGGAAAGTTGTCAATTACGAGAAGAGATCTGTACCACATACATCACTGACGAAGACAAAACTAAAATGTAACAGTGATATACATTGTACATGACATCGTAGAAAGCAAATTATCGGTAATTTGTATGCATTTCCTTTGATCTACAGAGACTGATAATTCCAGTATCACCGAACTGGACATTATCACGAAATTATTAGGTCACTTTCAAGGCGTCACGTGCGGGTAGCTAAGCTGACGTCATGTTTTGTACTATTTGTCATGTTCATACGCATAAGACGTTGAATGAAGAATGCATTTAACAAATGTTTAAATTATTGCAATAAACAATAGATTAACTTTGCTTAAATCGAAATTTCAGTTTAATACGGGACTTTCGAGATAGGAACTCTCGTGTAATTGAAGACGGAAACGATCATCTAAAATACCAGTACGTCGGATAACTGGATTCCTTATCTCTTGAAATAAATATGTACTACCATCATAACCATATAAAACAAACTATTTATGAAATTGAAGTGTACTAATAATTTGTCCTACGTGACAATTATTTAACTAAATTTTAATTAACGAAAAACAATTAACCTGAAGCGCTACAAAATGATTAAATATAAAATCACCCTTAGCTCAACAGTGTTCATTTATTAGTGATTCCCTCTGAAGGTATTGATGTATTGATTTTTTTTCGTATAATAAAAGATTTGTTTCCGGATTGAACACGACTAAAAAATCCCTAATTAAATTTATTTAAGAGGTCTGTTTATCATTTTGTGAATTACCGATAAAAGAAATATAGGAAATTGTGTTTTTGATACGAACTTTATCACGGCGTAACGCATCAAGGTTGCCCTAGCGGGCTCACTTGATACTGGCCGTGATAAAGTCCGTATCAAAAACAAAATGTCCTATATTCCATATATCACTGACAGTATGAATCCCTATAAAAACCGGGAGTATCATCAGGTCTTAATTCAGAAGAGGAAGCATTATCTGCTCCATGCGTGGCACCCGTCACCCTCAAAATAATTTGGAAATGAAGTTAAAATGTTTATTTGCTTGAGATCGTGAACGTTGACCGTCATCTAATGAAAAACATAAAAACTAATCTTTATACAGACCAAAAAGTCATATTTTGTCATAGTGGGCCTTTGTCGGTTCGGCAATAAATTCTGCATCTACGCAAAATTGTCTATTGTCATTGATCAAATTGAAACATTGTAACGATCTGTAAAACAGCGGCAGTAAAATACCGAAGGAACAAAGCACAATATTACATAAATCATAGTCCAGAGAGAAGGCAAAAGCAAGAACACCGGAGCACGGAAGACCAAAGATACTACATGCCCACAAAAAACACGAACACTGCATATACAACACATAAAACTAAAGCACTAACAGTATGAACTCTAAAAAAACAGTAACATCAGGTGCTCCGAAAGGGTAACCATATCTTGCTCTGTATACAGCACAGATAACAACCGTAAGACGTCTGTAGTGACAATTGCAACATGAGGCTATTACTTAGTTATCGTACTTAAATAAAGCGTTTTAATGGCAAGAACATTTATTCAGATATATCAGTGTAAGGATATATGTATATAGACAATTTCTATGGATGAGAGTCCTTGATGAACGGATATCCATCATATGACATGTATTACTATTGTTTTTAATTAGTTTAAACTACTTATAACCAACCATTCGGGCTGTAGTACATCGCGGGATATTACAACAAAACAGGAAAGACAAAAAGTACTGTAAGTTATAGCAGATTTCTATTGATAGTATATTATATATTTGACAATATTTTAGTTGGTTGTATTTTATATGACTCTTGTTGTCAAAACCAGATCGAAGATTCTTTGCAAAGAGACCATTTTACTCCTTGAAACACGTGCACAGCATAACTAAATTTACTATTAAGTATGCAGCTTCGGTATTTTTGTATTTTGGAACCATTGAGCGACTGCTGGTGGACCAGAGGTCCCCGAGGGTATTCACCAGCCCAATAGTCAAAGTTGTCTGAGAAGAGAAAATTACCTTGCGTTTTATAGAAATTTAGTGTTTTTATCAAACTTCTAACCCCATAAAAATACAG
Source organism: Modiolus philippinarum (assembly GCA_002080025.1). Taxonomy (NCBI): domain Eukaryota; kingdom Metazoa; phylum Mollusca; class Bivalvia; order Mytilida; family Modiolidae; genus Modiolus; species Modiolus philippinarum. Next base: position 120,779 of record MJUU01025060.1, read on the forward strand.
AGGCTTCATTCCCGTATTGCATTCTGTAGATGTCTCTAGTACTGGAATTTTTCTCCTATTTCTATATCTTTGCTAATGAGTACTTCTTTTTTTTAATACTTTTGATTTTGGCTTTCCATATTATTTGATTCTAATGCTGCTTATGAGAGGTTAGTCCTTGAAACTGGTGTACAGCACAACAAATTTACTGTTTAGTCTGCAACAATGGTATTTTTGTATTCTGAAATGATATATAATATAAGCCTATCTTGCCTACAACCGATATTTGTTCAATTTTCATACGATCGCAACAACTTTGGGGTCCTATAGTGATATGGTGATGTCGCCGTCGTTGTTGTTGTCGGCTTTACATACTTATGATTTGGTAAATAACTTCAGTTTCAGTCGATGAATCCTTATGAAATTACAACACTATGTTCCTTGGAAAAGGGGTAGAATGGTTTTGTTATTGTTTACTAGCCAGTTTTTAAAATCGGTCCAAAAAGGGCCAAATTTACTGTTTTCATATATTGGGCTGCAGAATATTTATTATTTATCAGATTTGACGGTGTCTCGTGACAATACATTTGTATTTAAGCCGTTGTGCATCAGTAGACTATACCGTTTGACGCTTTTCAATTGACCTTTTGATGGACGGTTGATGAGTGACAGCTGATGGATCCATGAAAGAAAGAGGTACTCTTACAAGAAATTTTGTAATTTGAAGTACAATTAACAATGAAGGGATATGCAGAAAACGCAGATGAGACAAAATCGCTACAAAAATATGGTAAAACTAAGCAAAGAAAAAACGCTTTTATTGCTGTTCTTTATCTTGAAGTCACCATTAAGCATTTAACAATGAGCTTTACTCATACCTCATAGAAATTTCAAGACCACCCCATCCGCCAATTGTAGCATCTTTAGTCGATCACATATCACAGATATGTATAAATTGGGAATCTTCACACAAAAGAAAATTAACTTAACATGATTCTATATAACAATTTTCTACCTAGAGTATAAAACCAATCTCGGTGAATGTTTGGTCAATGTGGAATATGTTATTTTCCTGAATATTATCATCAAATCATCTATGTAAAATATAAAAAATCCCGAAATAAACGACCACAAGCCCTTGAGTAGCGAATGAGTTGTGAGATGTAAACTTCATATGCTGGTGCTTTTGGAATGTTGCCACAAAGAAAAGGGAAGTTGACTATTGGAAAAACAACGGCAGTAGAATACCGAAGGAACAAGGGAAGAGAAGACTACAAAAATCGAAATCCGAAGACATGGCAAAAGCGGCAACAGAGAAAAACAAAGACAAAACAAGGACGTGAGACAGCTACAATCACGGAAATAAAAAGACGACATTAAAAACTAAGGCACTCATAGTGTGAACTCCCATGAAAACCGGGAGTGACATTAGGTGCTCCGGAAGAGTGTCATGTTCCGCTAGCGGCACCCGTCACACTATCAGTGAGTCAATCCAGGGTTGAGTCAAAACCGGTGATATCAAATCCGTGAAGACGTGAAATCTAGCTGAAAATGTCTGTTTTCATTTGGGACACAGACACGTCATATCTGTCAATGATATCATGGTGACGGCCATAAAATTTCTGAAGGGATGAAAGCAACAAAGGCTGAACAAATCCCTGACTAAGCAACTTTTGGGACAGTGCTTTTGCTCTATTAAAAAAATCGCTGTACAAACTACATGTAAAAGTGAAGTCATACAACCTAGTTTGTAATGTACCTCTGTTGGCAATTTCAAGATGAAGGTCAAGGAACGAAGCCGATGTGGAAGTATCTGTAGTATCCTTAATTTCAAGCTCTTTTGAATAAATAAGATGAAGAAAATCACCAAAGCGAAGGTTGTTTCGTGATAAAATATCATCTATATAACGGAAGCTGAAATTAAAGGACGGGGCCAGTTTTTTGTCTTTATTTTAAAGAAGCCCTTCAATGAATTCTGCCTCATAAGAGTGGATAAAGAGATCGGCTAAAAGAGGTGCACAGTTTGTGCCTATTGGAATTCCGATGGTCTGTTGAAAAACAAATCCTCCAAACTGGACAAATATACTGTCAATCAGAAACTCTACCATTTTAATCACTTCTTCCTCCGTGTATTTTTTCTGTGAGTCTGAGTCGTATTTCACAAAGTATGCTTGTTCTCTGCATACGACAATGTACTTACATCTTTGTTTGCCGTTCTTACGAGAGAAGCATCTTTGTATTATGTCTTTCAGTCGAAATTTCAGTTGTTCATGAGGAATGGTAGTATAAAGTGTGGAGAAGTCAAAAGTTTTAATGCTGTTACAATGCGATAATGATCTTGATTTTAGGATGTCAAGCAGATCTTTAGAGTTTTTTATTATCCATTTACATTTCTTGAAAAGCTAGTATCACAGTATTTTTGAAGGTCCTATTTTACGGCTGTCAAGATGGAGGTAAAAAGCTTAGAAAAAGGTTTTGTGGAACATTTTGCAGATCCATTGATGTACTGTTGTTTGTATGGGCATTTATGCAATTTTGGTACCCAGTACAAGGAACGGAGATCGGGCTTTCATCTTTGGTTGAAATCCCAAGGAAAGCAAAACAGATTTACGGTTATGTAATATCTCCTCCTTAGACAGAGTAGTAGCTTTGTAGGTAGGATTTCCCTGAGAGTTACCAATGCCTAGTTCTTTCTTCAAAGATTCAATGTAATGATTTTTACATATGAAAATGATGTTATTAGGGGCTTTATCTGCTGGAACGACAACACATTTGTCATGAATGGAGGACAAGTATCTGGCAACATCGGCATTTTGGAAAATGGATGATGCTTTAGTTCTCATTGACCCTCGTAGGTTACTAATTCGATTAAGAATCATGGACCTCACAGCCTCCACTCCGAAAGAGAATCAAGGTCTTCATCTTGTTCACGTTTAATCTATTTTCCTCGTACTCCTCTACAACGAACATAAGGAGTTTAAAGTTTTGCTCCCAGTTGACGGATCGTGGTTCACGGAATTTTGGTCCCTTTGCAAGGATATCACGGAGAGACGGGTTTTCGATGATGTTCAAGTCTCCTGTTATGACCTGGGGACTATATCTGTAAGGTGAATTTAAACGTGAACGGCAGACTGACACATACACGTATAAGTCTTTAACAGACGTGACCAATACAAGACTATGTTCAAAACGATGCTCCAAATCTATTCAAATTCTTAAATTATGATATAATTATCCTATCTACATGATCTAGAAGAGAAAAATCTCGCGTATAAATTTATTTATTACATACTTAGTAGAAATAAAAGCGTTTTTGCATGATCAATATGACCGGAAGTAAACTGTCCATATTTTCACACCCCGGGAAAATAATGGGTTATTTTATGCTCCTCGTGCATCTCAGACAAAATAAACGACTTCCGGTCCATATTGGCCTGGGCAAATAAACGACTTCCGGTCCATATCAGCCTGGCATTTCTAAACGTCGGAAGTATGTAATAAAAAGTTTAATACATGTGCATTTCCATATTGACCTGATTATCATCCCTCGACCCATATTGTCCCTCGACTTCGTCTTGGGCCAATATGGGTGTCTCGGGATGATAACCAGGCCAATATGGAAATGCCCATGTATTAATCTGTATTTATTTTGTATAAAATATCTCGTATCTTGGGTATCGCACGAGGTAGTGCAAAAATTAATGGTGGAGACAATAATAACATTCCGACTCATTTCTTTAAGGGGCATGTGCAAAGATTTACTGTTCCCTGTGTCTTTATATAAAATACTGAGCTCACAATAATTTTATGAGCTTTTTACAATGCAGTCTGCTAAAATGTAACATTACCATAATTCTTAAGTAATTGTATAATTGTCAATAGGTTTCCTTTCACTTGTTACGTTTGTAATCAATGATAACAATGTCACAATCTACAATATTGAAGATTTTGAAGATATACTGAAAGAGCATAAATTATATTTTCAGGAGGAAATTATCTGCTCGTAAGCGTTGTTCGACATTTAGCTCTGGTTCTAAGGGCTACCTGTACTTGCATTTTAGGTATGAGCAAAGCTCGTTGTTTATGGTGAATTCAAAATGAAGAACGACAATAAAAGCGTTATATAATTGCTTGCTTTTACTATGTATAGACCTTTTTATTCACAAATTCATGGGTGCCGCCATTGCCGACTTCCGAATGAACTTGTTTCCGGAAGGGTGTAACGTTCGTAACACCTCGGCGTTTGTCGATGTATCGGTATAAGGTTTAATGATACAGGTGTAATACTTCAACCGTTAATTACTCCAATAACACCTGTTAAGAAAGTGATCAAAACCTATCTTTGTGATAAAACAGTTTTTATGACATCAAAGAAACCGCCTAATATATATTAATATATTACAAATAACTGTTAATTAAGCAGAGAAGTTCGATATTTTACAAGTTGTTCATAGGAAAACTGAATTTTGTTTTGAAGGAAAAGAAATCAAATTCACAATTAATTAATATTGATAAATTAATCATGAAAAAAAATATCTGAAGTATTCTTGATAGATTTTCCGGGAGTTAGGAAAATTAACTCGAATATTAATATTTTTATAAAGGATTTAATGTGCATATACAAGCTCTTAAAATTTTTGCTCAAATTCATGACATTGTAGAAATGGACTTTTATTCAGCTATCAAAAAATTTTAAAAAATTATAATAAATTTATGTTGAATGCTTTTGAAACATCTGCTTCATGAAACATTTTGTATCAGTTTATAAAGTTAAAAAAAGAAACTGTATTTCATTCAAAAAGTCTCTGGTAATATTATTTTACAGGGAAAAACAGCAAATCGGCAAGAAAATGACATCAGATATATAACGAACTGCATTTCTTATATTTGAATAATGCACAGGAATGTCATTCTGACAGAATAAAAATAAAAAATAGGTATATGAAACAAAATAATTTCACACCTCAAAACACGTAAATTGATGAAAAAAATAATGATTAAAATGCACATTCATGGATACCGTGCAAATTAAAAAAAAAATCAAATAACATACTTCAACTATTTATTCCTTCATTTTATGACTCGTGTTTATTTAATTTCTTTTGAGATGGGATTCAAACTATTTAATTTTCGGGGATAAATTGGTTTATGCAATGAAAATATTGACTAATTACCAAATTTTGATACTGGCCTGAGTTAGCTTCCTCCGACCAAAAGATATAGACATAATTTTTGTGCTAGAAAGGAGCAGTCCAACTGGAAAGTGGTTTTGTGTGATGTCGGAATAGTACTTTGTGTTATTTCTGAGAAAAATATATGTGTAGAAATAAATTATCTGTGAAATAATTTCAAAACATGTGGTAAATAAAAAAAAATGTTTTAAAATCCACTACCTTCATTTGATTGTGGAAGAAATCAATGGGGGATAAAATTGGTTTTAACAATTACACTGATCTGTATGTCATGCCTCCAGGTGTAATAATCTACCTAGACACGACCGTTTATTGTCACATAGACGGAAGCATGGATTGCTGAATTATGTAATATTCTACAATACGCAAAAATTTATGGTAAAAAAATTACCTTGATTTTCATATTAACTGCATTCTGTAATTTATTAATTTAAAGAAATTTAATTTGAACACGTATATTCTTTCAGAACGGATACCTGTTTGAAATAAAAATGTTAAAATTCTATTTTTTATTAATTTAATCAGGACAAATGACCATACGTTGCTTCGGTAAAAATCGAGTCTACACCCTCTTAATGGCGGACGACTATGCGACACCTGATGGTCAAGTTCGATAACTCTGTAATCACCAATTTCTGAAAGCGTCTATTTGTGAGGACATTGTCCCACGTGCATCTACTCTATATCCTATCATTGTTTATCTGAAAGAGGCATCGCACTCATACAATGCTCACAATAAAAGGCCGATTGCATTTCCCTGTAGCATAGATGGCTCGTTTTTTATAATCAATTAGAGGATTTGTCTGAATTAGCTGAACTATCTAAGACTTCAAAAGCATTTTCTTTTCAAAGCCTGTTTGTCGCTCTAATCTGAACTAATGTTGATTTTTGGAAATATCTGTATCAATTGCATATTTGTTTAATTTTCAAAGTGGAATTCAGTAAAAATCGAAATATTATCGTAATACGGGCTATATAATGTCAAGTGATATGAAGAATAAAGTGTATCCTTTATTGACTTTTATCGCCAGCGTATTCAACCTTCGAAAAAGGGGGATGCAATGGTGTTCTAGCAAAATGGGGTAACATATATTTTTGCCATATTTAGTCACTTTCGCGTAATTCTGCAAAGACAATTCAAAACGCGATCAACTGGGATGACAAAATATTCAAGATAACACTGATATGTTAGATTAAGCTTGGATTACAAAATATTTAAGATAGCACTGATATATAAGATAAACTTGGATGACAAAATTGCAAGATAACATCGATATGTAAGATAAAACTTGGATGACAAATTATGTTAGATAACAATGATATGTGAGATAAACTTTGATGACAAAATATGTAAGATAACACTGATATGTAAGATAAAACTTAGATGACAAAATATGCAAGATAACACTGATATGTAAGATAAACTTGGATGACCAAATATGTAAGATGACACTGATATATAAGATAAAACTTGGATGACAAAATATGTAAGATGACACTGATATGTAAGATAAAACTTGGATGACAAAATATATAAGATGACACTGATATATAAAATAAAACTTGGAAGACAAAATATGTAAAATAACACTGATATGTAAGATAAACTTTGATGACAAAATATGTAAGATAACACTGATATGTAAGATAAACTTTGATGACAAAATATGTAGGATAACACTGATATGTAAGATAAAACTTAGATGACAAAATATGTAAGATGACACCGATATGTAAGATAATCTTGGATGACAAAATATGTAAGATAACACTGATATGTAAGATAAAACTTGGATGACAAAATATGTAAGATAACACTGATATGCAAGATAAAACTTGGATGACAAAATATGTAAGATAACACTGATATGTGAAATAAAACTTGGAAGACAAAATATGTAAGATTACACTGATATGTAAGATAAACTTTGATGACAAAATATGTAAGATGACACTGATATATAGAATAAAACTTGGAAGACAAAATATGCAAGATAACATGAATTGATTGATGAATACTAGAAGCTCCCTGGCATTGTGCCCAAAAGCAACAATTTACAGAAGGATAAATTGTAAATCTTTACTCCTGCATCATGATTATTTTTATTACTCATGATTATATGAATGATACCCTTGGGGAATTGAGTGAATTAAAGCGTTTTTCGATCATGATTTGAATATTTTCGATAATCAGAATCTAGGATTAGTTATTTTTTTATTATATAGATCTTCTTCTCTAATATTTAGTGGTTTATTTTAAGATTCATTGCATGAACTACGTTTTCGATGTTAATCCGCTGAGACGTTTACTTAACAACGACGTTGACAACATCTATTGTGACGTCACTTCATAGAGTGAAATTATGGAAAATAATTTCAGTTAATTTATCACTTTTATTTCACTGAGGAATTTCAATCTTTCACCGCAATCTATATAATAAAGAATGATAAATTATCTTGAAAACGGGGTTAATAACAACATTACCGATCAGAATTTTTTCAAGAGCCAAAGAGAGGCAAAAAGACAAAACAGGTGAAAAACCAATGGAAAATAGGGTCTGTAAGTCTCGTTCAATTTTGAAACTTCCGGGACCATAAATTGTACCCGGAAGTTACGTTTTTAACAAAAACATATGACGTTTCAAACAAAAAATGTGAACGTCATAATCTAAAAACGTCATATTTTGGCGGGAAACGTTTTCGAATTTCAATTTTATCGTGAAATCACGCTGTCACATGACGAGACTTACAGGCCCTATTGTCCATCGCAACAGTCCTGACTTGGTGCAGGCATTTAAGAAATGGTGGGTTAAACCGGTGTTATGGCGCGCCAAATCTCCATTGTGGTAGTGTCCGGAAGCAACTCAACAGTGATTGTTATTGAAAGGTATTAGACAGTTAAAAGAAATGATCATCTCAGTATTAAAAAGCTAATCTTGAATCAAAGTAAGAACCGAAACTTTAACTCCTTGCATGAGGGACTGATATCTATTATCGAAATTTTTAATGATCGTATGAGACGATTTTTTTGAAGCCTTGATAAATAAGGCGGTCACGAAGATGATAAAATTATAATTATAATCATAATATATTGTATAATTAGTGTTATTTCTTGCGTATCGAATCAACTGTGAAACATGACACCGTAAGCAAGAGAAGTTATATTACAGTCAATGTTAGGGAAATTGAAATTAAAATCCACCCTTAAAACCAGTTTACACATTTAATAAGCACGATAAAATAAATTGATTGATGCATGCAAAATACATATTCCTCTCATCTATTAATGAATAACAATCTTAAAATTGGTTAAGATTCCCGACCAGAGGATGAGATTAACTGAAAATTCAGATTACTTGTTTATTATCTCTTTTCCTATTTCTATGTAGAATTTTATATTGATTGTAACAAGTTATGTCAACGTCGCGCGGGAAATGCCTATATATATGGCACTGATTTACATCTTCATCATATACATCTTTCTTACTGGTCTTGGTACTTTTAAGACGTCATAATGTTGAAAAATTGGTAACTCTACAGAAGTCATCAGGGAACTAGATTCCATATTCATTCTGACGTCTCGGTTGTAAATTTGTGTATTGGTGGGCTAATTTAAAAACAAAATTCAAAGTAATCATATTAGATGCTTTCAATTAGATTTAATTTCTTAAGAAGCAGATAAAAATGACATTTCTTACCATTCGTTGGGAGAATTCCATGATACTAGTAACTCCAGGTCAGCTTCTTGGTCAACCAGGATACGGCTTTTGCGGTAGTACTCCGTAGTCTGAGTTGGGAAAGACGATGAGTATGTTTCCATGACAAATTTCTTATGTTTCTTAGCCCATAAACTAGTTTATTATTAGATGTTTGTATGTGATAGTCTTCTTGTTTTTTTTTCTACATTGTAAATGACCATATTGAGAAAGTGACATAGACATACAAAAACTTAGTACTTGATTTAGGGTACGACCATTTGATTCGGGGAGGGGGGGAGGGGGCTGGCAGATTTTGTAAATAAATAAATAAATATTCTATCCCTGAAAAAGTTGGAAATAAATCATCTGGCCTGCACATCCAAGAAAATAAATACTCTGACCTTAGATTTATTGGTACGATACGATTATGTTATTGAAAATAAGAGTTTTCGCCGCGAAGCCGCGAAAAATAAATATTCTGGCCCGCAAAATTTTGAAAATGAATAGTCTGGCTCGACCGAAACTGCCAGGCCCCCCTCAGAATCAAATGGTCGTCCCCTTACTCGATGGCTTTCATAATCACTAGAAAAGCGATTTTGCAAAATCTTACGAAATGTTACATCGGATTTCAACAGCAAGCTTAAGTACACTGAATTACTTTTTGCTCTTGAAACAAAGAAAAATTATTTCACATTTTTCGACAATGTAATTTAATTTTATTGTTTGACTGGGTATCAGGAATTACTTTCGGCCTTTTATAATTACTAGACCATTTTCGGATACAATAATTATTTTGGTTTATTCGATGAAGGTTTAGAAATTAAAACCATGATTTCAAATATTATACATATATATGTAGATGTAAAAATGCTGTGCCCAACATTAATTAGGGAATGGAATAATGGAATACCTCAATATCTTAGAACTAAAGAGATACACCTCGTACATAGCGCTGTTGGGCTTTTCATTTAGATCTTTTTGGTTAATTGTTCTCTATCAGATTTCACTTATTTTTTGGTTTATGGTCTCCAAAATGTTTTGACGTGATCTGGTCTGAAGAGATATAAGTTATCGAAATGGTCATATGAAGAAACTAAATTCACGGTAACCTTGTAATTTTGATATTTGTAACTAAAATATATAGTTAATTTATAAAAAAATATTTATCTTGTATGAAAGCACCTGTACAAAAACGAGTGATTTAAATGAAATGGCAGCTTCTAGAAGTTTTTTGCAGTTTTTCCCACTATTATTGTTGAATGTATATGTATATCTGGTATTTCACGATAATTTGTCTTCTAGATTGTGTAATATTGTTTAATGCAACATTTTTATTTATAACAATCGTAAAAAATAAAAAATGACAATATGGAAAATTTTGACTCATATATTCCAGTTTGATACTCAGTTTTTACAGTGTATCGATACATTTGACTTAACTGTTTCACTTGCTGTACTAAAGATTGCAATGGTCAAGATAGTAGCAAAAGTTCACTTTAAATATTCCAATCCAACGGTAAAAAAGACTGATTATTGTGAAGACAATTAATTGACAGGAAATCAAGAAAGACGGGATATAAATTGATCGCAAACACACTAATTTGATTGGATGTTAAAAAATAGCCTATTTAAATATCTATTTGTTAGGGTTTTACTCTAATTATGTGTGTTGAAAGTGATGTGGCAAGATTGAGCAAGATTGAGTGTTGCTCTATGGCTATTGTCAATGTAATGTAATCTTAATAATCAAAAAACCACACAAAAGATATCATAGTGTCAGGACAAGGCCGTATTGAAATATCTATAATAGAACTATGAACTGCTTATAACACTTATCTATCAGAACCAACGCTCGCCGATTTGTGTTTCATGCTGTGTCTATTCTTATAAACATCATTTTTAATTCAGTATTTAACTTACCACCTTTTTGAATAGAAGACATAACACGAAAAATCTTGAACCTGAACGTGATTTCAGTGTGATTTCATTCTAACGACGGAAGCACAGAGGTTAACCATTAAATAAGCCAGTAGACAAGAGAAACTAGATTTCCGGTGACAGCATATTGTTATCTCTACCGGATTTAACATGTTCAACACTGGGGATGTCTTATAAGAGAGAGATGGTTACTCTACCGGTGCATCGTGTCTCACCAATGGTTTTTTTTATTGGATCTGTGTTGTTGATCTTTGTATGTGTGTGTGTCTTTATTTTTCTTTTCTGTGCCATACTCGTATTATATTTTACGATGGCAGATGGAGTAAATTAACACGAGAGCATAACACATACGTTGACTCCAACTGCAATACATTTTAATGAGCTACATGGCCATTTCGGAAATTAATTCCTCATTAGCAGCACTGGAACTCAAACAAAGGAAATCCACAATTAAAAAAACTTAAAATGCATAAAACCAAACGAATGTAACAAAGGGGATAACAGGAAACAACTACATTGGCTGAAATTACAGTCACATGCCACAATCTGCCAGGGAAATAAACAGGAAAAACACAAAGAAGACAAAGAACAAAATATGAACAACGATAGGAACTCGGGACAGCCGGACTTGGTACCGGCACTAGCAAAAGCCAGCGGTAGGGTTAAACCGATTTATGGGTACCAAAACCTCCCCTTTATCTGTCCCGTTTCCCTACAGTATTAAAAACATATGAAACGAATAAAACCCAATACAGGTAGACTGCTAACTCCATGACCAAAATCTTGAAAGGAGAGAAAATAACAATACGTAATTTAGAAAGATGGGTCAAGGGGTGCTCGCCGCTAAACTGCCGGCTAGGCTCAAGGAGCCTAGTCTGCTGGTAAAACACTGTTGCACTACGGAAGAAAAATCGAACTCAAAACTCACGAAAAAGGGTTTGGTCAAGAATCATCATATATTCCAGTAGACATCGGCAGTATCAGTGAGAGGCCAGTATGTGTGTAGAATTTTTAGGTGACTAGATCTCAAAGCTAATTTTATTGATGCAAGCATAGTATCTTGTCGATATCCACTATCCGAATGCCTTTGTTTCTTTGTTTTTTGGATGTTGCCATTGTCTTTAGATTGACGGTTCGGATCTCACTTCATTTATTTACTCAGTGTAAACATTTTTATTTTGTCTCGTGTATTGACTTTAATTATGTTCATGGTAAATTGGAAAACGAAAACTGGTGCAAATAGTAGGAACAAAGGGAAAGGCCTAAGATAAAAAATCCGAAAACAAGGCAAATCATATTTAACACAAATTGAGACATCTTACAAAGACAAAATAAAAAAATGAACGCCACAAAACTAAAGCACAAGCAGTGTAAACCCCTACAATTAAGGTGCTCTGGTAGGGTAAGCACGATCTGCTCAATGCGGGGACAAGTATGAGATATATCAGTATATGTACCACAGAACACATTTCAGGATTTTCGACAAAAAAAAAAAAAAAAAAAAAAACAGTGAGCATGTTTTGAAAACAATCCAACATAGGAATACGATTCTCGGCTCAATGAACAAACTTTTTTATATTCCTCCAAAATCCATGCAGTTCCTTGGTACATTGTGGCATGTGACGGTGTTTTTGGACATTGTAGGTATTTCCCGTGATCCTTTTTATTCTATTTTAGAGTAAATTGACAACACATTCTGTATGAATGTTAAGTTTTTGCAATCAACTTTTCAAAATGAGTAATTAATATCACTAACAGTGGTATGATTATGCTTCTTGTGTGTTTTGTTTTGAAATACGACTGAAATTTACTTAAAATGCCTTCAGGAAATGAAAAAAATGCTACAAATGCATCAAAAATAGGGAGGGAAAATATTTCTGCAGCATGAAATACCTATGTGAACCTAAATTATGGCCATTTTTGATAAAATAAAAAGGAAATAGATTATTTCCATTTTCGACCACATATTTATGATAAGGGCCATAATTTCACAACTTATCAAAATGTTTTGCAAGAGAATGAATGGCTGTTAAGGACAAAACCGATGCAAAGATAAGATGAAGCCTGTCTCTTAAGGTCTAAATAACCAATTATAACATTGCCATTCACTTCAAGACAAAAACGGCAATTTCAATGTTTCTCTCTCGACATATACGGTTAGCGCGAGTCTCGTCTCATGTCATATACCATTTCGAAGCATTTTATCTAAAGAAACCAAACCTGATGTAAAAATGGAGTTCATCGTTTTGTTCTCTCGAAAATTGCATGGAATACAAATAGGAAATATTTACATGTATATGTACTCTACACCATGGGATTTCATCTTAGGTATCAACACATTATTCAAACACTAAATTCAAATATAGCAATTGTTCCCATAATAATATACTTTAAGCTTTCATTTAAGGCTTTTTGTGATGTTCTGACCATTAAAATCTACCAACACAATATTTTCAAATTCATGTTCGCTAGGATCATTTTGACTCAAGGACCAAATTGAGCGGGTGTGGTTAGTAAGACCATAGGAAGAGTAAAGAGTCAAGTATTGAGCCTTAAGGCACGCCTGCTTTTAACCACCTCAGATAGATAGTGTATCTATTACAACCATTCTCTGCAACCTGTATGGAAAATAGATTCCCAACCATATTAACTATATATTCCAGTTAAAAAAAAAACAACAGTTTTACCAAGTGAAAGCATCAGCAAAACTTATGTTTTAAGTGTTTATAATCCAGGGCTTTCAAGAGATTATGAAAAAGTTGATCCCTTATGGAGCATCCTTTGATATACCCGGGGTTTATAGGAAATCATTTTTCTCTCATGGTATGTCAAGTTTACACCGGTTTTGACCCGTTAGATAAATTTTCATATTCAACGTATGTTGAATAAAGCCCCGTGTTATAACCCGTCAAATCTATTCGGAATCTAAATTTCGGTGTCTATCGTTTATCAATAGAGAAAAAGATTACACCACTTCATCCCGACTATTACCATATTTTATCCACTCTCGATCGTTATTTTTTAAAATTTTAAAATGCTCATCAAGCCTCGCAATTAAAATTTTAAAATCTAACTATCTCTAGCGGATAAAATATGGCAATGAACGGGATCTTGTGGCGAAATCTAATGTATATGAACGATTAAAAATGTTTTCACTTTTTTACCTGTTTTGTCTTATTTACCTTTCAAATTGGATTTCGCATCTTGACAATTCTGTTCTGTATTTACCCTTATTTTCTAAAAGTTAACTAAAGAAGTCACAAGGGTAATTTCTTCTTTTGAACAACGGCATTTAATGGTCCATTAGGAGAAATATTTTATTGTTCGACTTATTAAAATATACACAAAAAATTTTGACACCTCCAATTTAACATCTACATACAATCAAAACGCATTTTATTGCTTATTTATCAGACCTTTCGCTTTATTCCTATCTAGAATTGAAATGATACCAAACATTTACAACTACCAAAAAAAACAAAAAACAAAGAAAAAAAAACGTAATTACGTTTATTTTCATATGCAATATCAACACAACTAATCACAAAAAGCACGAAATAAACTGACAAAACGGAAGGACAAAATGCGACACATAGAGTTGAAACGATCGGATTGAATGATTGATGTCTCTCAAGAAAATGACAAATCTACGGAAAAAAATATTATTACGTAACGAAAAGAATGATACATTAAACAACTGGGAAACTGAAGAGAACAACAAATGAGGTTGGTTCAAAGAAAAATAAATGCCACTGTACCTAACCATACCGTGTCTTCCTATAAAATTTTAGTTTCTTGATATTTGGGTTATCGGATGTGGTTTGTTTCCATTGATTTATCCACTTTTTTACCCTTTTGGGGCCATTTAGGGCTTGCTATATGGTGTGAGGTTCCTCGCTGTGTTGAAGACCGTACGGTGACCCCTAGATGCTTCGTTTTGGGTCGTTTTAACCTGGATATGGGATGTTGTCTCCTTGACATTTACCCCATTTCCTTTCTTTTTCATATTACTCATGATGAGAGCATAATATAAGTCGACAGTATAGCTTCCAATTCAAATAAGCTAAGAATGATAGATATTATCACGAGTCTGATCAGAATTGCTTTAGATGTAATAATTGCTCTCGACTCTAGTCCTTCTTTCTCTCCTTCTAATCATTACATAAACAAGTGGTTCTTGCCTCTGTTATCAAGTTTGATCAAATGGTGCTTTCAGTTTCAAGAATTAAAATAAAAAAATGGACAGCGTATCATGCGCTCATGTTGCAGCTGTTTGGTCTTCACCTTTTTTTATCCAACAACATATATTGCAATCACTGTTAACAAGTAATCTCAAGGCTCAACTTACCTCAAGAGTTTTCTATATAATTACCATAGCATTCTTTGTACAATAAGCATAACATTTTTGTTTCGTATATACAACATCCGGAAATTAATTCCGCCATTGTATTTAAATTATGTTATACCATTATTTACTTCCTGGATTGACGCATATGGTTAAGTCAAAATAAATCAGAAAAATGCCAATGTATCAAAATATTATTTATACACTACCCTTAGATCATCATAATAAAGCACAGAAATATCTAGTTTATTCAGTTTAAGGTAAGATATTAAGAATCTAACACCAGGGGAAGTGCTATACAGGATAATCTCAGACACCCAAGGGTAAGATTTCCTGTCTCGGACGAAGCTTGCTAAGTCCGAGATAATTAAAATCTTACCCGAGGGTATGTGAGATTCTGTCGTCTCGCATTTCCACTGGTGATTGATTTTATTTCTCACTGTATTCACCGTAAAATATACTAAAACCCCCCGTTTTCGTCTGGTTACACATGGAGTTATGTCCCTTTTTGTAACGTCATAAAGTCATGAATATATACCCGAGCGCGCCATATTTTTTAAAAAAAAGTTTTTTTTTGTCGTTTTTACTGTGAACTTTTACTTTAAACGATATAACACTTTTATATTAAGTAGATTAAATCCACTTATGATCATGTATGAGAATATATGCAGACTATAGACCCTATTGTGCAAACACAATATTTGCCGGTAAACTGCATGTGATTTTTTTGTCTTACACTAGTGTATGACAAGGACATCTTACAACGCTAAAAATAGGAACTACCGTGGTTACGTACAATAGTAAATCAATAATAAACAATGAAAGGATATGGAGTAAATGTACATGAGACAAAGTCTCTACAAATACATTGAAAAACAAGAAAAGGAACAACGCTGTTATTGTTGTTCTTCCTCTTTAAGTCATTAAGAGCTTTATGTTTTCTCCAGTGTAGTACATGGAAAAGGTATTCTGAGTAGCTCTAAGTATGTAGTAGCTACATTTAAATTCGTTTTTGAATAAAGAAAATATATTCACATGGAATCTTTTCTGTTCAGAAAGGCAGTACGCATTGTGTTTTACTGAACACAGTTCTGGCGTAGCCGCGTTGCACAACTGACTGTTGACTGCTGACGGATCGAAATGATCGCTATTTACATCACATGTGTTTACATCGGTTTAAAAACCATGTTGATAGTTCGAATAATTGTGACATTAATGATTTCAGGTGAACATGCAAAGTAAAATACAAAGCAATGGATTGTATTCTAATTATATTGGCTTTATCAATAACTGTACTCTGTCTTATGTCAACAAAAAGTATACATGAAGATGTCCACGTGGGTTGTCTCGTTGTTAAGAGTAGTTTGGACACACTCGTTGACTGTTCATCAAGAGATCTGGAGCATGTCCCACGTCTTCCAAAGAATGCGACTGTCATAAACTTATCAAACAACAACATCAGTATTATTTTAGACACTCCATTTGACGGAATGTCAAGTCTACGTGAGTTAAATCTTTCGGACAACCCATTAGCATCAATTCAACTTAATTTATTCAAAGGACTATTCCAACTAAGGAAATTATCGATTAAAAACTCATTACTGTATAACCAAGAAGATCTAATATTAGATACCTTATTGCTAGACTTATTGGACTTGAATTTCTTCAGTTTTACTTTTAAAATTACAGAATTCAGCCCACCTCCATCGCCGTGTACATTTAAGCATAGTCGTCAACCTTTCGGAAGCGTCGATTCCTTGCAGTATGTTGACACACTTGAAATTGATTCTGCATTACTGAAATGGCAATCTAACTCGTCTCAGGTTATGTACACTACAAAGTCACTACATGTTATAAACAGTTTTGTCTGTTATTATGACCAGCTTAGTAAGGGACAGTTTGAATATATGCCCTTACTGGAAAATCTTTCTATTTCTATTCCATTTTTGAATGGTGGTATTTCGGACGATATTGTCAAGTCAAAGAATCATTTAAAACATCTGGCAATCTGTGGACCCAGCCCACCATATGGACTCAACGAACCACACGCAAACGCAAAAGATTTGATCTACAATGTGACTTCATCTGTGTCTGGCTTGCGCAATCTGTCAATGCTGGTGCTAAACAACTTCTCAGTTATAAAACAATTAAGGTTAAGTTGTTCTCAAATCATTTACAACTTGACAAATTTAATCAAATTAGTCAGTGTAAGTCTTGAGGGAAACAGCTTGTATATTGATTCTGGAAGAGGATGCAACATATTACCTGTGTCATTAAAACATCTAAACTTACAAAATAACTGCTTATCTCTCAACGATGTCTTCTATAACATACTCCTCTGGAACTTGCAGATCGAAATCGTAGATGCATACGATCAAAGTAAATGTGAAGTGTTGATGGGATCTGGGAAATTAGTCAAATACAGTGAAAACAGCAATGATTACAACGTATACATGTTACAAAAACTGATCTTTACAAATTCCTCAGACGTAATATTTTCCCCTTACAATAACAATTATTTCCCTCGTCTTACATATCTCGACTTGTCCCTGAACAATAAGGTTACAAGAAATGAGATACCCAATAGCTTTTCCTCACGTCGTCCGAATCTGCAAACTTTGAATATGTCTGATTGTAAGATCTATAAGGCTGATGAGTATTCCTTTTCAAACTTTAATAAACTAGAGTATCTAGATTTATCACGAAACATGCTTGGCAGTATGCAGAATCGACTGGGAACATGGTTAGCCAACTTAACGTCGCTTAAAGAACTTAATATGGCAAGTAACGGAATTCAAGAAATCCCTTCCGACTTTTTTAATTTTATGTCGAACATTGAAAAATCTGATCTCAGCAAGAACAAATTGGATGATTTTGAGTTGTGGCTTCCAATTCAAAAACTCAGTTATTTGGATTTGTCTTATAATCGATTACAAAAGTTGTCACAAAACACAAGAAACAACTTAGACAAACTTGTACATAGAAATTCAATCGAAGTTGACCTCTTTGGAAATATTCTGTTGTGTACTTGTGAAACACTGGATTTTTTACAATGGATAAAAGACACCGAAGTTAGATTGCTACGCAAGGATGAATACGAATGTAGCTATAGTAATGGAACTAGAACCAATTTAAGAAATATATGGCATATAATAAAGCACCTAAGGTCTGATTGCGCGTCGAAGACAGTTTTCATAGTTACTATAAGTTCAGTAACAGCATTTGGTTTGCTATGCATTTGTGCGATTTTTGCTTACAAATTTCGATGGAAAATTCGGTATTTATATTACAAGACCAAAATAAAAATTCCCTACAAGACAACGGGACACGGATATGAACAAATATTTGAATATGATGTTTTTGTTTCCTATTCAACTGAAGATCACAAAGTTGCTCGACAAGAGGCAATTTTGGAACTAGAGACAAAACGAGATATACGTGCTTGTATTCACGAAAGAGACTTCACAGCTGGCGAATCCATTGCATATAATATTTCCAGGGGAATTCGCAGCAGCAAGAGAACAATCTTATTCTTATCTAGTAGTTTTCTAGCTAGTGAATGGTGTATGTATGAACTAAATATCGCCCGGATGGAATCATTGCATACCGGAAGAAAAGTGATTCTGGTCGTTTTGTTGGAGAACATTCCTTACAAAACTCTTCCTATTGATGTACTAGACTTAATTGATACATATACGTATTTAGAATATCCGAAACATCGAACCAGAGGAGATCTTGATGTGTTTTGGAGTAAATGTGAAGATTTCATTGCTGAAAACGTGTAATAACTATGTTTTAGCAATGAATATATATGGAAGAAATGCACATGAGACAAAGATTCTACAAATACATAGTAAAACAAAGCAATAGAACAACGTTGTCTTTCATCTTGAAGTCATCATTTTTGTCTTTTGCCCAGAGGGAGGATTTCCGACTACATTTTCGTCAAAGATGAATAATCTTAAACCAAGATTATTTTTATGCGGAGAGGTAAATGTCACTCTGTAGTCACTTGTATTCTCTAGCATGTGAGGAATTATGAACAGAGCTAGACATTGTTTACAAATCTGGCGCTAGGGGCCGTCTTGAACTTACTATGAGGTATGAGGAAAGCTCATTGTTTAAGGCCTCATGGTGACTTCAAGATGAAGAACAACATTTAAAGCGTCGTTCTGTTGCTAATTTTACTATGAATTTGTAGAGACTTTGTCTCATGTGCATTTACTCCATATTCTTTCATTCATCATTGTAAATTGTTAGCATAAAACTTAGGTAAATTAAGAAATAACCATACTGTATTTTAGGATATGAGGGGTAAATCGTAGATTTTACTGTCGCAAACTGATGTTTCCGGCGACTGTAAAATCTTAGATTTACCCCTGAAGATCCTAAAATACAGTTTGGTATTCTCTATTCTAATGCAAATCCGAAAAAAAATCATTCAAAATCGATTTTTAAATGACAGGAAGTTTGATTTGCGTCTGCGCCATTACGTTGCTATTGGTTCTGACAGTAAATCGTGGAATCTACCCCCTCAAAATTCTGACGCTATCCAATCATAATTAGCGTTACAAACATAAGTGCAATAGAATTATAATTAGTTGGTGAGTGTCACTTGCTGAAAAGTATGCTCCAACTGCTAACACATTTTTAACAAATATAATACTGTGCTGAAACTTTTGGGATTCTTAAAATCAAGAACCTTTACAAGATTCTTATTTCCAATATGAAAATGCACTTTTCTTCCACAAATGATTGTTGACCAAATTGACAATCTTTGACATATCTATCTAAATTACGTTTTGTCATATTCTTTTCTTTTTCAAGATAGTGGTGCTAGAGTAAGTAGTCTTCCTGTACTGGGTTTTATTCGTGTGATTATTAAATAATGGGGAAACGGGATAGAGAAAGGGAGGTTTGGGTACCCATAAACCGGTTAAACCCTACCGCTGGGTTTTGCTAGTGCCAGTACCAAGTCCGGCTATCCCGAGTTCCTTTCGTTATTCACGTTTGTCTCTTTGTCAAGTGAAGTTTATTCGCTTGTGTGGTGAATTGTTGCATGTGATTGTAGTTTTCGGCCATTGTAATTGTTAACGTTTGGTAACTATTAATTTTTGCTTGTAAGTATTACAAAACAACGTTTATATGATATAAGCAAACACTTTATATTACCCAGTACCTAGTTTGATTAAAGATTGAAGGGACATCTAGTTGAAGGAGCACATGTTTCGTGTTATCCTTTGTTTTAAAAGGAGTTTTTTTCGGTGATATGACTGGCCTCGAAAGTCCTTCACACTGTAAACAAGATTTTTCTATTAGCCCTCGGTGTAGGTGTCGATTGGAAAGCACTTCCATTTCCAATACCATAAAGATGCTATTGGAAGCGTGTTGATTGCGTCTTTACTGTAAAATCTTAAGGAAACGGTCTCTTATATCAATGTGTATTGTCTACATTTAAAGCTTGGTCAGCAATACAACCTTAGTTAAGCAAGAACATCCCACTTTTTGGCAATATGAATGTTGGTAGTCGTGTAGAATATATAAAAAAAGACCCAACACAAAAAATTCCAATGTATGAGAACGCCTTAAAACTAATTTGAATAAGTGTTGTTCATTGAATTGGACGACTGTTTTGTAATCATTATGCTACATAAGGTATCCCTTACCGATACATCAACCTCTGTTCCTCTTGTATCCAAGGTCTACTACAGCGCTTACGGCGCCTTGATCCTCTTGTTTATATCCTCACGCGTTGTCAGGAACCCACGAGTCTCAGCCTCTTAGCAAGCATATGATTTATCAAAATAAAACGGTATAGTTGGCCACGATTAAAAGGTAAAAAACACAAAATGTACCAATTAAAAAACACATAAAAATGACAAAAATGGAAAGAGAGGAAGTCATATCACCTTCCTCTCTTTCCATTTTTGTCATTTATATGTGTTTTTTAATTTGTACATTTTGTGTTTTTTACCTTTTAATCGTGGCCAACTATACCATTTTATTTTATTCAATAGTTAACTTGTGGCCATCGCACAACATATTTATATTTTTACATATGATTTACCATTCCGGAGCATCCGATGTCACTCCAAGTTTTTATGAAGTTTACACTAAAAGAGCCTTAGTTTTGAATGTTGTAATTTTATTTCCGTGCTTTATTGCTGTCTCGTATCTTTGTTTTGTCTTAGTTTTTCGTGTTCTTGTTTTTGTTATGTCTCTGGACATTCTTTTTTATTCACCACACATTTTGTTTCTTGGGTATTCTACTACCGTTGTTTCTATTTCAGCAACTATTAAACGACATCTTGTGTAGCCTTGAATGTCTTTAATGACTTTACTTTTAGTGATATCTGTCCAGACTTTCATTTGATGATTTCGTTACTCTACTATTTCTTTCACACTCAAACGTCGGAAAAAGAAAACCTGTGACCGTGTAAACATAATAACTTAAACGTAACGACCCCTCCCCCCGAAAAAAAAAGAAAAGAAAAAAAACCTACGTTTATCGCGTTATAGGACCTAACCTACCGCAAACAAATTCCTCAAGCGTAGATTTGTTTAACCAAATATGCTGACCCTATTTATTCAATATCAGGTGACTGAGAACTTTTTCACCCTTCCCCATGGTTATATCAGCCTGCAGAGCCTTTCCTCAAAAGCCATATCCGGATGACCCGGATATATCAGAGGTTGACCTGGATATATCAAGCGGTTTTCCCAAATTTTCAAAGGCAATAACATTTTTTCAAGTTTTTACACGAAATCTAACGGATGAAAATAAGCATCTATTGCATTTGCTCTTTCTGATTAGGTATTCAAAACAGAATCCTGATTACACAGATAGATAAACAAGACGTCCGAAAAATTGTAGAAGCTGGATCGTTGATATATCCTGCAGAGATTTGACGTATTCACATTATGACGTCATAAAAGCTCCAAGGAACGTTAGAATAACGTAACAACCATAGGTTGCTGCAACATTCAAAATTGAAATTATTTTGAGTAGTTCGGTCAAAATATTCATCCGGTTACAAAACATTTGCCAATAAAATGATAAAAAACTACAAAACACATTTTTGAGGCTGGAAATTGATGAAAAGGCGAGAATGACATGTTTGTCGCGCAACTTTGGGAGAATTTGTATCCTCAGTTCAATAATTACAAATCTAAGATACAAAATAAAGGATGATAAACAAGTTATCGGACTTTTGACAGCTGATGTATTGTAAAATATTTTCCGCTTTCCAGAATATAAAGCTTGGGGCTCGTTCGCTACGCTCACTCGCCCATGTGCTTCATATTCTGGCTCACGGGATGATATTTTACGATACATACCTGTCAAGAGCCCGATAACATATACGTAGCATTAAAAAAATATAGGAACGTTTGTAGCGATTTTCACAAATTAGGCAAAATTTCCTGGATTACTAGTAGGATGTTAACATTAAATATTATTAAAATGACCTCCCTATGTTGATGTTCATTGCTTTTGCCTTGAATCAGTCTCTACATATGAATTATAGTCAGTCCAAGTTATAGAAAAACCATCAACTGCCTCCGCATTATAACTGATAAAATGAACAGGGCATAAATAAAGGAATATTAGAAGATATATATCAATTAATCTGTAAGATACTTTACCCTTTTAACTGATTTGATGAGCGGAAAAAATTTCACACATGTCTGAATATCAAAACCGGAAGGAACATATTAGGTCATTAACAGTAAGTGGGTAAATATGGATCGACATGACATTGATTCCATTCAGAGGGAGGAGCATGCATGTTTGTCTATATGATGTAATCGTTCACTAGCTTGAGACTCGGTGCTCTTGTCTTGCAACGGATGACAGTGATTGTAGGAGCACTTTGCCAGTTTAATTATGTTGGACCAGAAAAGACATGGATGTAGTACTGTTCGACATTTAGCAAATAATTTCGCTAAAACTGATAATAGCGGCCGTCTGGAACAAACTATGAGGTATGAACAGAGCTCTTTGTTGAGTGCCTCATGGTGACTTCAAGCTGAAGAGCAGCAATAAAAACTTTGTTCCTTTGCTCGCGATATACCATTATATTTGAAACAATGGCAGCAGAATACCGAAGGAACAATGGAAGTGATGATCACTAAAATCGAAATCAAAAGACAATGGCAAAAACGGCAACAGAGAAAAACAAAGACATGAGACTGCCACAATGCACGGAAATAAAAGGACGACATTAAAAACTAAGGCACTCATAGTGTGAAGTGCCGTAAAAACTGGGAGTGCCTTCAGGTGCTCCGGAAGGGTAAGCATGTCCTGCTTCACTGGTGACACCCGTCCCGCGATCAGTGAGGCATATATTGTTTTGAAAGTTCTGATTTGAGGCTGATTGGAATTGCCATTTTCTAACCCTAAGGAAAATCAATAAAAATCAATGGTGCCTGTTACTTCTCTAACCATTAAACAGTACCAAGCTAAAAATCTGAAAAGCTGTTGTAAGTCTCTTTAGTATTCAAATATTAATTAGGACAAACCAGTAGCACGAACATCACCAACAAAGACATAGCTTAAATTTTACAGTATGATATACAAGAAAACACAAAAAGCTAAAACCACTGACATTGTAAACTCCCATAAAAACCGAGAGTGACATCAGGAAGGGTAAGCATGTCCTGCTCCACTAGTGGAACCTCTCACACCATCAGTGAGTAAATCAAGGGTTGAGTCAAAACCAGCCATGTCAAATCTTCAAAGATGTGAGTTTTCACCTGGGACACAGACACGTCATATCTGTTAATGGTGCTATGGTTACAGCCACATAATCCCGAAGGGATGAAAGCAACAAAGGCTGAACAAACCCCTGACTAAGAAGCCCCTTGGACAGTGCTTTTGCTCTATTGAAAATAGTTTGTTTCATGTACATTTATTTCACATCCTTTCATTGTTTTTTTTTTTACCAATTTCTAATCCACCTTCACTGCATATTCTTGCAAAAACTCATTAAATACTTCAGAACATATGATAGCTTCCTGGTTCTCTTCCTGTGCATTTCATGAAATGCATATTTGCTGATGAATTCATAATTTCAGATCCAGGAGAAGTCAGATTTCAACAACGCATTGTATACAAATGCCTTGATTCATTAAGCAAAAAATTGGGACACTGTACGTGTGCATTTCAAAGTCGGCGATGGCAATATCATGCAGGTTTCTACTAAAAGCTAAAATAAGTGAGAATCGAACCACCAGTCTAAAGCAAGGATCCGGAGACAATGGAAACAACGGAAACACAGACATAACACAAGTAAGGCACACACACATACACAAATACACACAAATGTAAGTGTAACATTCGCATTTATATACTACTAGCGAAGGCCTTATTCCACATTTATTTTTTCTGCTATAGATTTTGCTTGATATTTGTCTATCGCTCTTCAGTAACCAGTTCTAATATGGTAAAAACAATCACGTACATTTACTATTACTCTTGACATTTCCATTTGAAGAAGTGGAAATCTGGTAAATTTAACTTAAGTGTATTTAAGACTACTTATTTATGACTTATGGAATGCATTTAATTAGCATTTTCAGCCTTGTCAGTGCATTTTGTACGCACAATTGCATATGAAATAATTGTGTTGGATATCTGTGTTGAGGAATAATATGTTTGCAATTTATGAGACTCTTGTGGGTCTTAAATGTTTAAAAGCATAATTTCTAATAGCTTAGATATAATGAATCAATATTTTAACAATATTTTAAAGTTATATATCAATTTCATGAAGTATTTACATACAAATGGGGGCTGCAAAAACGTCCAGCGACTCTGACCCTTATGAACATTTACGCTTTAAATTTATAAAAGAAATCCTCGGCGTTAACTGTAAAACTACAAACATTGCATGCTTAGCAAAAGTGAATAGAACATCACTGCATCTTAAAGTTCAATTAAACATGGTTAAATTTTTAAATCATATTCTTTATTCTCATGATACATTAGTTAATGAAATCTTCAATAAGTATATGGATGTCTCATGTAAAAAAATTGTTGAATAAGTTAGGATTTGGTAACCTTAAGTTACAACTGGATAATTTACAATTTTATATTAGAAAGATTGAACAAAAATATTTGATTAATTTAAACAAAACATGTTAGGTTCATTAGCTAGTTATGAAAAAATGTCATTTTTCAATAAAATTTATATCCCAGCAAAACGCCCTCCTTATACTGATATATACAAATCGAAAAAGGAGAGGTCCATTATAAGTCAGTTTAGGTTAAGTGCCCATACATTAGAAATTGAAAGGGGCCGTTACAAGAAAATTGAAAGAAATATGCGTATTTGTCTGTCGTGTAATGATGAGAGCATTGAAGATGAATATCACTTCTTCTCAATATGCTCTCATTATGCATCACAGAGGAATATGTATATTCAGAAATTAAGTAAACATTCATATACAATGTCAAATATCAAAATCACTATTAAAGATATGTCTTTTATATTCAATAATAAATCTATTGATATCCTAAAACTAACTGCCAAATTTATAAATGAATGTTTCAAGTTAAGAAAAAGCTAAAGCCTGTTTGGCATATTTCAATTCAAAATTGTAATTATCTGAAACTATATTTTTCATTATTTCTAGTATTTATTATGGTGAAAATCAGTAACTTACAACCCACTGTCATGCCATGGTCAACATTGTTTTATATTTTCTTATATTTTCCATGTTTTAATTAATTGTAATGCCATAACCATTTAATATCAATGTGTTTGAGCAATAAAATATTATCATTATTATAATTATTATTACAAAGTCAAAACAGCAAAAATTCTGAAAGACAGAAAATTCCCATGTTGCGTACGATTTCGAACATGAAGGGTCGAAAACAGACCTATGAAAAAGGTTAAATTGTCTTATGAATGTTAGCTTTAGTGAACTATATACTAGAATTAGCATTTAACTTATTGTTGTGGAGTTGCTCTCCACTTCCTGTTAGGCCCCGGTGGTTCTACCAGACCGGAACCGAGAAGCAAGCAGGCCCGAAGGAGGCAGATGCATCTGCGCAGATGTGCTGATCAGCATCCCTTCCGGTCAAGTTAATGGTGCCATACAGACACACTCATTGACAGCCAGGGAAGACAACCCAAGGATTAAAGGTATTCTGTCAGTCATATAGTCACGTAGTATTGTTAGTAGACTGGGCTAGATCACGGGGTATCCTTAGGCGGACTTGGGGTAGTCGTCGTCTCGTTCCCCCCCATTTATACAATAGTGGTAGTGCGGGTGGGGTGTTCAGGTTTCCCATGTACTTCCGGGACTGATGTCCTGTCCTGGATTTTGTGTGCTTGAACAGCTGTTCTTGAGTGTTGATACCACTTTATGGTGTCCATAGCGCTTTCCATAGTCGCTGGTTTCAGTGTACAGGCGTGCTGACCTGCCTGTGAATCGTTACAGCCTTGGCAAAACTTCATTATAGCTTGTCGAGTCATGTGTTCCTCAGGAAGCTCTCTATAGGCCTTGGT
>MJUU01025061.1:6134-20521 GCA_002080025.1 Modiolus philippinarum
GGAGTTATGGGACTTTGATTATTTCCACATTGTTATACAATGGCAAATCTTGTGGACGCAACTCCTCAGAAACTGCTAGTCTGAATTCATGATAATTTTACAGGATTGTTAGTCACCATATGTACAAGATCACATCGCATCGCCATTTTGATTGGTCAAATTTTACAGGAGTTATGGGACTTTATCCACTTAATGCGTGCTACAGCTTAGGAACAATTTGTGGGCGCAACTCCTCGGAAACCACTGAAGGGATTATGCTGAAATTTAGTTTGAACATTTGCCACCATATGTACTTGATCATATTATGCTGCCATTTCGATTGGACAAATTTTAAGGGAGTTATGGGACTTTATCGACTTAATGCATACTACAACATAGGAAGACTTTGTCGACACATCTCCTCAAAATCCAATTAAGGGATTTTGCTTAGCTGTTTGCCACCTAATGCAGTTGATCATATCTTGCCGCCATTTTGATTCGCAAAATTTTACTTGAGTTATGGGACTTTATCGACTTTACTGTGGCGGCGGGGGACATAGCTACGTGTAGCAATCTTGTTTTCAATCTTTTGATTTGATCTGAACAGATGAGATATAAGTTGTCAAAGCAGCCATATGTAGAAACTAAATTTACAATAACTCAAGATTTTGTTATTTAAAATTTTCCCCAAAAATTGTTTTATGATTTGCATGAAATACGGCAAACAGGTTTTTGGGACGCACAAGGAGGCGGGCCCTTTCTGACTTTGTCAGTATTCTAGTTTCAGTTGTTTTAATTTGAAGCTAGTAATAGATTTGATGTGGCCTAATGTAATTTATTTTGTTTGTAGATTTGGAGTGTTGCAGGTGGTAGAGTATCTAGAACAATTGCAGGACCACATATATGTGGTGATAGTCTCGATCTGAGAGTAAGTCTTAAGTTTGGATCTCATTGTAATCTTGTAGTAATGATTTAATTATAACACAATCCCTATAATCAAAGAACCTAGAGAGGTCAAAGAAATCAATACTAATATTGATTTTTTTTCCTAGCTATCTTTGGACTTCTTCATTTGATGTCATTTGAGTCTTAAGGGTATGCCTCTATTATCCATTTATCCTCTTAAACTGTTTGATACTTTCAAACAAAACTTGCAAGAATGCTCAGTGTATATTGTAGATGTGCACCATGCATTTTGACTTTCTTTATTTTGATTTTTATGCCCCCGGATCTTTAGATAAGGGGCATATTGTTTTTGCCCTCTGTCCATCTGTCTGTCTGTCCGCAACTTTAACCTGGCTCATTAGTTTTAAACCAGTTGTGATAGGACCTTCATGTTTGGTATGTATATTGATCATGTTAAGCTGAACACCATTATTTTAATTTTTCAGGTCAGGTCATAGGTCAAGGTCACAGTTGTCAAAAGGTCAAAATCTAGATTTTGCTATAGCTCGTTAATTACCATTGCTAGAGGCTTGATATTTTGTATGTGAATACAAATCCACCAAAAAAAATTTGGGTCAGGTCAAAGGTCAAGGTCAAAGAGTGCAAATTTGAAAACTTTAACAAAAACTTTAACGTTGCCTATATCTTTTTATCCAGATGTGATAGGACCTTCATATTTGGTATGTGTATTGATCATATGGAACTGAACACCATTATGCTAATTTCACATAGGTGAGGTCAAAGGTCAAGGTCACAGAGGTCAAAAGGTCAAAATCTAGATTTTGCTATAGCTCGTTAATTACAAATGCTAGAGGCTTGATATTCTATATGTGAATAGATCTAGTAAAGCTTAATACAAATTCACAAAAAATTTTGGTCAGGTTAAAGGTCAAGGTCACCCAGTGCAAATTTGGAAACTTGAACAAAAACTTTAACATTGCCTATATTTTTTCAACCAGATGTGATAGGACCTTCATATTTGGCATAAACACCTTTATGCAAATTTCACTAAGGTCAGGTCAAAGGTCATAGTCACATAGGTCAAAAGGTCAAAATATAGATTTTGCTTTTAGCTTGTTAATAGTGTTGCTAAAGGCTTGATATTCTATATGTGAATAGATCTATGAGCTTAGTACAAATGTCTACTTAACCTTAATTTCTAGTGATTGCAATTTTATCATTAATTTTGTATTGTAGACATGGTTGCTACTGGGGGGCATAGTAGTTCACAAACTCTTCTTGTTTCTGATTATCTTTGGACTTTGTCATTATTTAACAAAACAGGAATTCTTTAATATATATATAGTGAAGGCAAAGACTTTTTTAATTTTGATTTTTTCTGATTATCTTTGGACTTTGTCATTATATAACAAAACAAGAGTTCTTTAATATGTATGTAATGCAGGTGACACATGTTCCTCAGAACACCCATGCATTTTATTAAATAGGGGTATTTGGCTTGCATTTAGCCATTTGGACTTTGTTTGTAATCATCCCTGAGTATTCTATAAGACTTAGGAATACCCTTTTCCTGGAGGAAAACTGCAATTACATGCTGATACACTGGTATTCATATTAGTTTCAGCCACATAATGCTCACTGTATAATGCAGCTGTCCATTATAAAAAAGTTAAATATGTGAATTTCCCTGACGTATATGTACCAGATTGCAGCACACCTACATGTAAATTGCTGTCAGTTTGAGTTCTGTAGATGGCTATTTTTACTGCTTTTGTCTTTTCAGTGCTGATAAAAATTGTAAATTTTATCAAAAATAATAGAAAAATATGAAAGATCAGATAGATAATAATAGGTTCTTGCATGAGATCACATTGAAAATTGGGAGTTCTTACGCAAGTATAAGAAAGGACAAGGTTCGGTAATGGCCTTTTTTGTCTCACTAATTTCCTCATTTTGGAAAATTTTTCAAACCTTTATTGTCATATCGTTATAATATAGTAGAATGGATGCATTTAATAGGTTCATGTTCATTTTTCAAAAAATTCTTCTGGGAACCTAGAAATGATGCCAAAAAATTAGCCTAAAGCAAAGGCAAAATTTTCAAAAAAAGTGTAATTTTTGTCATTTTTTTATTGGTTTTTGATTGAAACAGAAGTGGCCAACTGTGTGTATACTCAAAATATTTATACACAAGTTGTAATTTACCATTTTCAACAATATATATAAAGCTTATTAGTTTACTCATGGTTGGCTAATGTTAAATATGCTTTTAAAAACAACCCAAAATCTAACATTCTTTAGCCTTTATCAAGGATTTTTACCCATTTATGCTATGTTTGATTATAAATCCAAATCTGTTGAATAAATTTCCAAAAACTAATTGAATTGAGTTAAGTATACATTATAAAGTTTGAAAACCAACACAGATCTTTCTTAAGCTATTCTCCAATTTCAGGGCCAAAATGTGGTCTTACTGAACCTGCTCCTGTTGTCCTTTTTAAGGTAAGGCCTAGAATTACACCAATATTCAACACACAAAAATTGTTACAGGAAAAGTATTGCCCTGATACCTGTCTTAGCAACATTTCATGCTTTGATCTTTTTCTTTGACATTATTCTCTTTTGCAGGAATACACAATATTAAGTGGGTCATTTTCAGCAAAACACTCACTACAAGAATGGGACTGGACAACAGGCAAATGTAAAAAAGATATTCCATTTAACTACAGTGGACAAGATGGTGCCTACTTATACTGTGCAGAATATTGTGATAATGATATCGTATTAGCTGGTGGTAAAGGTACAGGAAGTATTGAAGCAATAAATAAAGAAACAGGGGAGGTAATTTCATTTTTATATGACCACAAAAATTTTGTAGTCACATCAGTGATGTCGCTGTCTGTGTTTGAGGACAGCATAACTTTGTTTCTAACATACAGATCATTATCAAATGTAGTTTGGTGTTTCTTGGCATAGACATAAGCTGGGGATAGTTAATTTTGGGTTTCTTGCATCAGCCATTTTAGGAAAAGGGCTAAAAATGTTTTATTAATTTTTACAAATTGACTGTAGAATCTATACTATTTATCGTATTGAGATTGGGTTAGTTTAATTTTATTGCTAATGAAATTACGCAGCTGGATTATTCAACATATTTGAGGTAATATTTACAGTTTTTGAGAACAAGATAAAACTGATGAAATAAAAATAAAGTAAAGAATATAGAGGTTAATACTTGTATCAACAGTGGTCTAAGTTGTTATGAAGTTTTTCCCCTTGAAACTTTAAAAATTTGGTGAAATTTGGGTTTCCCGTTTATAACTTGTGAACAAAATAACATAATTGCTGTCTTTACATGCAAGTTGTTTATTACAAAACTTGGGCCAAGTTTAGTAGTGCATTAAGAGCTATAAGTGGTTCTAGAGTTATGGCCCTTAAAACTACAAACATTTTATAACGATTGGAGTTTCTGAACAAAATTAGATACAGTCTTGAAACTTAGTATACAAGTTATTGAATACAAACTTCAGATCAATTTTAATTAAAGGTTTAAAGTATAAATGGTTAATACTTGTATCAACAGTGGTCTAAGTTGTTATGAAGTTTTTCCCCTTGAAACTTTAAAAATTTGGTGAAATTTGGGTTTCCCATTTATAACTTGTGAACAAAATAACATAATTGCTGTCTTTACATGCAAGTTGTTTATTACAAAACTTGGGCCAAGTTTAATAGTGCATTAAGAGCTATAAGTGGTTCTAGAGTTATGGCCCTTAAAACTACAAACATTTTATAACGATTGGAGTTTCTGAACAAAATTAGATACAGTCTTGAAACTTAGTATACAAGTTTTTGAATACAAACTTCAGATCAATTTTAATTAAAGGTTTAAAGTATAAATGGCTCTTGAGTTATGCACCTTAAAACATTTCTGACTGACAACTTGTGAACAAAAAATATTCTGTTTTGTTTTTGTTTTTCAAAATTGGTATGCAAATTTCTTATCTCTTAAAAACTCAAGACCATAGGAAAGTGGTTTTGGAGTTATGCCCCATAAACTTTTGTAAACAATTATGGTGGGGTATCTTGTAATTTTACTTCTGTATTGATTTATTTCCCTCAATCAAGTAAGTGTTTTCTGCAAAGTGATACATTTTGTATGCTTGCCAGATAAAACATTTTTATTTGATTTTTTTTTATTATCAATAATAAAAAGTTGATTATTTGATTTGATTTATTATCAAAAAACTATACAACAATAGTAACTTCCAATTTTTATCAGATCATGTGTAAGTTGGATGCACAGTTTTACAGGGTTCGAAACTGACTTCAAATTCTAGCCTGCCTTGAATTCAAATTTCAATATAATGACTATAAAGTAGAACTTTGATGCACCGAACTGCAATTACTCAAACACCATGGATGCCTCAAACACTTTTTGTGGTCCTTTTTCAAGTTTAAATATAGTTTGACCTCAAAATCTTCAACACCCTTTTGCCTCAAACTTTTTTCATTGGTCCCTTGGGTATTTGGGCCATTGACTTTTTGACTTTATTTCTATGTAATTTTTTTTAAATAGCAGCTTGATCTGTCAGAAATAAGCCTGCATCAGGCAGGCATGGCGGCTGTAATATCGAACTCAGTTGAAGTTTTAATTAAGAATTGAATGCAATATTTTTTAGTTTCATTGGAGTGTAAAAGTTTGGACCATAGCATATTTTTAATGAAGCATCAAGTGAAAAATGTGGCACGGTCCACACTTTTACACAACGATAAAACTACAAAATATTGCATTCAATACATATAATTATATTCCATAAGAAGAATGAAAGTTTCCATGCCAGATGACAATGAAAATCGTGGATGATGCACCATTTATATGTCTAGATTACTCCGACGTCTATGTTTACTTTTGTTAAGGAGTAGCATGCTGGTGTAGTTTTACTAACTGATAAAACACAGTGACGGAAATTATCGGAAGTACTCGTAACCAACCAAATACAGCAGAACTTCAATGGCTCAAACTGCAATAGCTTGAACACCATGGATGTCTCGAACCCTTTTTCTGGTCCTTTTTGTTCAAGTTTCAACATAGTTCAACCTCGATTTCTCGAACACTCCTGTAACTCGAACAGTTTTCATTGGTCCCTTGGGTGTTCGAGCCATGGAAGTTTGACTGTATGGGAATTTCCATTTGAAGAAGAATTAATGTTATTATTTTATGCTTTAAAACCTAACAATAGGAATTCATCATGTCTTTTTATTAGCCAGGTACAGCAAACCTTAGAAAAACCTGTCATTCTCTTAAACTGTAAATGCATTGTGAAAAAAACTAATTTTAGTACATATGTAGTACAATATTACAGTTTGGATAAAGATCAAAAGGTAACTTTTCTCATTAACTGAATGTCACATTGTTTATTCAGATTATTGGTGAATTGAAATTGAAGCAGTCTGCCCCAGTTAAAACAGGCTTAACAAAGAGTACAGAAAAGTCTGCTGAGAAAATGAAACCAATTGTTCATGCTTTGGATGCAACATATGGTGGAAGACTTTTTGCCTTTGGAGGAAACCAAGATAGTTTGCATATCTGCCGACTAAATTGACCCGTAACATTTACTTGGATTTGTGTGCTTAGAATGATTCATAAACCAATGTGTCAGATAGCTGTTTTGTATGCTCAAGAAATGCATGCTCAAAATCCAGTGATAAAGTGTTTCCGTCCATATTTCTGTGTGTTCAAAGTATTGAAATAAGTCAAAACTATTTTGTTTATAATGAAAGTAAAATTACTATTTACAAAAGCATTAAAAAAAGCTCATATGCCTTCAGTTTTTACATTGTAGATAGCTTAACATAGGTGGGATAGAGTTTGTTAATGTATGCAGTATAATTTGTTTTTATTTTATAAAGGTGAAAATGGGTATTGTTTTTTTGTTTGTTTAAGTATTACAATGTATTTATATCTTGACTAGTGTTATATGTTACCTTGTTACAGATTTTTAACAGGGTGTTAAATACATTCTACTGATCATTACATTCCTGTGTAACTGCTGAAACATGGAGTTTTATACCCTGCCACACGTAGTGGTGAGGTTTTATTTTATGTCCAAAACATGTGTCCGTCCATATGTCCATCCAGCCATCCAACGAAGGTTTCCGACTGATAATTTGTGAACAAAATAACTTACAGTATTCAAACTTAATATGTAACTTGTTCAACACAAAACTCGGGTCAAAATCAAATTAAGGTTCAGAGATTTAAGAGGTTCTGGATTTATGCCCCTTGAAACTTTGAAATTTTGTGAAATGTGGCGGGGTATCATGTAATGCACCATTACTTTTTTATTCCATGTTTAAATGCAGCATATTTTTCCATTTTGTTTACATTTCAAATTCTCATGATGTACATGTTAAGTATGAAAGAATTTAAGTATTATTATATATTTTTATATTACAGATCTACTACATCTCCGTCCAATTTTATACTAAGTGTATAACAATGTGTTACAATATTCCATAATGTTCTGATAGACAGTCATACCTGCATTAATGACCACCTGTTTTAAGCTTAACCTGTTTTATCTCTCTAAGTTTTCTATCAACTTTTTAATGCTTTTCATATAAACTAACCTGTATAAAGCAACAACCTGTATTGTCTGACTGTTTAGTGTTGCCTTGAAGGTTCATTTTTATTCAAGTTTAAAATCTATCCTTGGCAGTCTTATGCTGTGAACATGTTGCTGTTCACTGCAACAAATTTTTAATGCAAAAAAAACAACAGATATTATATTTAAGCTGGAATACGTTAATAAGAATTTATTCAATATTTTACATAAAAGGTAAAATATTCAAAGTTTTTAAAGTTCACTCTTATTCAACAACTACAAGTAACGTTTTTGCTGAAATTCACTAATATAACTTAGTGTATTCACTCTTGATAACAATTTTTTTTTTCAAGTGCTATTTGAATTTCTAATTAATACATATAATACAATATTTAATGAGGGTTAAAAAAACTGTTAAATGTATTCTTGAGCACCCTTTTCAACAAATTTTTTATTTTTGTTTTTAACAATTTTTAATCTTCATTATTAATTTATTTATTTATTTATTCTCATATACATTTGTATTTATAAAAAGTATGGTTTTAAAGAAATATTTTGTTCTGTTATGCATTTTTTTATTTATTTGTCAGTTATTAGCTCACCTGGCCTAAAAGGCCATGTGAGCTTTTGCCATCGCTATGCGTCCGTCGTCCGTCGTCCGTCGTCCGTCCGTCTGTCTGTCTGTCAACAATTTCAAAAATCTTCTCCTCTGAAACCACTGGGCCAAATGTAACCAAACTTTGCCTGAATCATCACCAGAGTATGGCTTCTCAAAATTGTGTTCGATTAGGCGGTAGGTCAAACAACATGGCCGCCGTTGCTAAAAATAGAACATAAGGGTAAATTGCAGTTTTTGGCCAATAACTCGAAAACCGTTACAGATATCAAAAATCTGACATGGGGTAAAAGTGATCAACATAGCAAGATCTACCTGCACTGCAATTTTGAAGAAAATCCGAAAACCCGTCTTGGAGTTATTGCCCTTTTTCCGTAAAATTTTTAAAATTTGTGCATTTATTATTTTTTATTTCAAAAAGTATAACAGATAGAGGTCAAGAGTAAATTGCAAAAATGTTCAGCATATCAAGATCTACCCACCCTGAAATTTTGAAGAAAATGCATAAACCCTTGTAGGAGTTATTGCCCTTTTTTCACCGAATTTTTTAAATTTTCGTATTTTTCATCTATTATTTCCAAAACTATAGAAGATGAAGGTTAAGTGTAAATTGATGAAATGTTTGCCATGCTCTTGCGACTTCAAAACTGATGTTGAAAATTGTTCCTTGACCGCCATTTNTGTTGCGAGTTCAAAACTGGTGTTGAAAATTGTTCCTTGAACTTTATTTTCAAAATGGCCGCCAAAAAAGGCGGGAAAATTCAACATTGACCGATTTCAATGACATTTGGTTTCCAAATAGATCTCTATGTTGCGAGTTCAAAACCGATGTTGAAAATTGTTCCTTGACCGCCATTTTCAAAATGGCCACCAAAAAAGGCCGGAAAATTCAACATTGTCCGATTTCAATGAAATTTCCAAGTAGATATTGATGTTGCGACTTTCAAAACCGATGTTGAAAATTGTTTGTTGACAGCAATTTTCAAAATGGCTGCCAAAAAGGCGGGAAAATTCAACATTGTCCGATTTCAATGACATTTAGTTTCCTTCAAAACTGATGTTAAAAATTGTTCGCTGACTGCCATATTTTAAATGGCTACCAAAAAGACGGGAAAGTTCAACATTGTCCGATTTCAAAGAAATTTGATTTCCAAATAGATATTGATGTTGCGACTTCAAAACGGATGTTGAAAATTGTTTGTTGACTGCCATTTTCAAAATGACATTTCGACTTCAAATCGTGTCGAAAGTGGTCATTAGCAAGAACGTTTTTTATCGAAAAATCCCAACAAAGAAATATAATAAAACATGATCAGACTTTAAAAACAGTTCAAGATATTGGAGGTGTTGGACGTACGAAAGTTTGAGAAACTGAAGATCAACTGTATAACTTACATTGTTACCTTGATTGTGGCAACTGAAAACCAGGTGAGCGATACAGGCTCCTGGGAGCCTCTGGTTATTAAGATATGTTAAAAATTTTCAAGATCAAAATGAAAATAACTACATTAAGCATATGATTACATACCTTTGTTGATTTCTATTTTTATATGACTTTATTTTTGTAGATAATACAAAAATAATGGAAAATACTTGTGTTGTGGCTTAGTATGTGCATGCATTATTTTTGTGTGGCTGTTTGAGTACTGTGAAAGTATAATTGTACGTGGGATACCAATTTTCATGGATTTCGTGGTTTGCTTAAACCACGAAATTAAGTTCCAAACAAAATGCATTTTTCCATAGAGTTTTAATGTATGAAATTTGAAACCACGAAATAATGATATTTATGAAAACCATGAAAATTAATGTCCACAAATAAAAGTACTTACACAGTATTTTGCTCAACACAAAAAGATCAAGGATCGGGGGCATATTGTTTTTGCCCTGTCTGTCTGTATTTCTGAAACTTTAATCTTGGCTATAACTTTTGAACTATTAAAGCTAGATTTATCATACTTGGCAGGTGTATAGGTCTAGTCAAGAGGAACAAAAATATGCCCCAAAAAAGTAGAAGAGGTCAAAGGTCAAGGTCACAGAGGTCAAACTTTCAAATTTCATTTTCACATGTTTTGTATGTAAAGAAAGATAACTCTAACCGAATATTAAGATTCCATCTTAAAATTTTTAACCTAGTTAAATTGGTGCTGGTGGCATAAGCAGTGTTTCACAAACACATTTTTTTTTTTGGACAAAATCAGTTTTTTTTATGAAGAATTTTCACTGTCAGGTTTTTGTGCGGTTTCTTGCACTAATTTGCCAATGGAATTCCTAGTCTGAAGCATGATGTTCCCATATTTTATGAAGCAATCCAATACTATTGGTAAATGGCTTGAAAAGGCACATTTTAAAATAAAGGGGTAATAGCATTTCAAATTGATGAATAAACATAGCAGGATAGGCTTTTCAATAAATAAATGTACAGGGGGCCTTGGAAGGCACTTAAAATATGCATTAAAAGTTGATGCATGGGTGCAAGAGTAAAGCTTTATGATTAGATATACAATGATTTTGAATTAAAATTTTATGGATAGTGGGTTTTGAAAAGGGCTTTCTAACCCTCTTAGTATACATTTATTTCTGGAATGGCCCTTATTCTAATGCCCTACTTATCACCTATATGTTACAGATATGATTTACTCTACTGTAATAATCACTTGACACTCACTTTTCACTTTGAAGAGTCATTGGGTATGAAGTTGACCAATGCAGACTGCATAACTTTGATTTTCTGTCTTAAAGAGTTATGAGACTCAATGCTTTTAATTGGAAGCAAATACCATCTTGTTAGGACAAATGTCCAAGGATATTTTGTCAAACCACAATCTTCAATAGACTTAATCCGAGCTCTGTTATATTGATGTTCAGTATATATATTCCTGGTTGTCAAACAGAGTTACTTCAGACTTTTATTATAATCACTGCCTTTGACTGATATTAATGAATAGTTCTGATTTCTTATTTGTCACATATAAGATATCTTTAGCTTAGTTTGGATAAAAATGTAGTGAATTGTGTGAAAAGGGAGCAATACAAGATGTATTTTTTATTTAATTTGAATAGGCACTTATTCCAAAGTTGTAGATGATTAATTTATCTCTAGAAGCAATACAGTAAGAATCCAAATTAAAAATAATAGTCAGTTTTAGTTTTTAGCTCACCTGGCCTAAAAGGCCATGTGAGCTATTGCCATCACTTGGCGTCCGTCGGCGTCTGTCCGTCCATCCGTCGTAAACTTTTTCAAAAATCTTCTCCTCTGAAACCGCTGAACCAAATTTAACCAAACTTGGCCTGAGTCATTACCAGGGTATGTAGATTAAAAATTGTGTTCGATTAGTTCGAGGACCATACAACATGGCTGCCGTTACTAAAAATAGCACATAGGGGTAAATTGCAGTTTTTGGCAAATAACTCGAAAACCGTTGAAGATATCAAAAATCTGACATGGTGTAAAAGTGATCAGCATGGTAAGATCTACCGGCTCTGCAATTTTGAAGAAAACCTGATTACCAGTTTTGGAGTTATTGCCCTTTTTCGGGAAATTTTTTAAAATTTTAATGTTTTTTTATTTTTTATCAAAGAAACTATAGCAGATAGAGGTCAACTTCTATTGCAAAAATGTTCAGCATATCAAGATCTACCTACCCTGAAATTTTGGAGAAAATCCAAAAACCCTTGTAGGAGTTATTGCCCTTGTTTTCACAGAATTTTCAAAATTTTCATATTTTTCGTCTTTTATTTCCAAAACTATAGAAGATGAAGGTTAAGTGTAAATTGATAAAATGTTTGCCATGCTGTGGTGATTTCAAAAGTGGTGTTGAAAATCATATATTGACCGCCATTTTCAAAATGGCCGCCAAAAAAAGGCGGGAAAATTCAACATTTTTCGATTTCAATAAAATTTTGTTTCCAAATAGATATTGATGTTGCGACTTCAAAACCGATGTTGAAAATTGTTTTTTGACCGTCATTTTCAAAATGACCGCCAAGAAAGGGGGGAAAATTCAACATTGTCCGATTTCAATGAAATTTGGTTTCCAAATAGTTATTGATGTCGCAACTTCAAAACCAATGTTAAAAATTGTTCGTTGAATGCCATTTTCAAAATGGCTGTCAAAAAGGCGGGAAAATTTAACATTGTCCGATTTCAATGAACTGTGGTTTCCAAATAGATATTGATGTTGCAATTTCAAAAACTGATGTTGTAAATTGTTTGTTGAATGCCATTTTCAAAATGGCCACCAAAAAAGGTGGGAAAACTCAACATTGTCCAATTTCAATGAAATTAAGTTTCCAAATAGATATTGATGTAGTGACGTGTTTCTTCACAATATAAGAAATATGTTTAAAGTAGATTATAAAGGGGAACCCCTGCCCAAATTTTTTTTGAATGATGGTCTGAAATGGGTTGTAATGGATAGTGGGGCTTAGAATTACTGTGGAAACTGTTGAATCTACTTGCCCAATTGGAACTATACTTGGTGACAACTGTCAATATTTGGTACCTATCAAAGAATGCTTCTGGTAAGTCTGCATGTATTCTAAGATGGCCGCCAGCGGAGGACATAGTTTAACATGGACCCTATGGGAAAAACACATTCAAAGACATTCTTCTCTGAAACTACTTGGTCAGTTGGAATCACAACTTGGTCACAATAGGCCTTTAATGATCTTCTTAAAAGATTTTGTCTGACAAGTCTGCATCTCATCCAAGATGGCCACCAGCGGGACATTTGTTTAACATTGGACCCTATGGGGAAAGCACGTTCAAAGATTTTCTCCTTTGAAACTTCTAGAATATGAGACACTTTAACATTGGCTTAATTTGGGCTGCAGTTTATGCCAGTCATGGACCAGGTGAGCTATACAGGCTCTTGAGAGCCTCTAGTTTTGTAATACAATTCCAGTGTAGAAAATATCATGCTGCATTATTGTATACCTTTACCAGAATAGTTCAACTAAGTTCTAATATTTTATTTTCTCATAGAAGTTACACATGTACTTGCAAATCAGTATAAAATTTTGCCAGGAAAATATAAGAAGACTTTTTTGTTTTCTTAAAACCTAGTGCATTAGAATATGAATTACCTACAGTGTGAGAAAAAGTGTCCATGCATCAGTTATTACTGCACAATGTCACCCTTTAGATGTTACAGCCAATTTTGGGCAATAACGCAACATNTAACCTTGCATGTGCATGCATCTCTGATGGTAGGTCAGCATCCAGGCAAAATTGGGTTGCTGCGATAAAGTGCCACAACGAGGCGAACTTTGTAATCGTTGATTACCTATGTTTTGTTTTCTTAAAACCTAGTGCATTAGAATATGAATTACCTACAGTGTGAGAAAAAGTGTCCATGCATCAGTTATTACTGCACAATGTCACCCTTTAGATGTTACAGTCAATTTCTGGCAATAACGCAACATTGTGTCAGCAAGTTTACAACTTGTTTATAACGAAATGTGGCAGAAAAATCCCTAATTTACTTCAAAAGGCTGAAAACAGCTAATCTGTATAATCCTTCTGGTGTTCCAAATCGGTCTTTTCAAGTATTTTGTAATGTCAATACAAATTTGCCACATTATATCAATATATGTTTCTTTTATCACAAGGTTAATTTTATAATATCTTTCTTTTTAACATTCCTATGCTGGGTTTTCCAGGTCATGTGCAGACACATCAGCCAATACAATGTTTATGCAAAACTGGGTCAAGCTGTGTTCAGGACCCCATATCACATAGTACAGACCAATTTTCTTTTTAAAAATTTTACGAAAGGATAAGGAGTAAATAAACATGAGACCATAACACATATGTTAACTCCAACTGCAATAATTTTAATGAGCTGTATGGCCATTTCGGAAATTTATTCCTCATCAGCAGCACTAGAACCCAAACAAAGGAAATCCATAATTAAAAAAAAAATGTTTTCAATGCAGTAAACCAAACGGAATCCGAATAATCAGTAATATCAAATATAGCTAATAATATCAAATATAGCTCAATTGAACTTTTCAAGAGTGTTATATTCAAGCGAAGCATTCAAAGTAAGTATTTGCATATAAGTTGTCCACTTTAAAACCTTTTAAATCTAATGAGTTATTCTAAGGTGTGCAGACTTACAGGCCAGCTCTGTACGGCTTTGAAAGTTTGTTTCTCTTATAGAATGCCAAAAATCATATGAAAGTTTATATTTTGAAAAATGTTTCAATGTAATTTTTATGTTGAATTCTGAGGAAGTATTTTTTATGCCCCCAGATCGAGGATCGGGGGGCATATT
>MJUU01025061.1:20684-40745 GCA_002080025.1 Modiolus philippinarum
CGGAATCTGGGGGCATATGTAGTGTTTCACAAACACATCTTGTTGTCATACGTATTTTGTTTGAGTGATGTATACTGATACATACAAAGTTTTGCTTGAAAATTAATTGAAGCTTATTATGAGGCGCAGAATTGACTTACCAGTATCTTTTGATGTATTTCATAATTGTGCCTCAAATAGCCAAATAAACTACAAAATATATTTGTGCAAAAATGTGCTATATGTCATTAAACTGCATTATGAAGTTTATTTCTTTTATGGAGATACACATATTAGCCTCCTATTATTAGGGCCCCGCATCGAGATGCGGGTGCCCTATAGTTTTCACTTTGTCCGTCCGTCTGTCCGTCAACAATTTTTTTGGTCGAAGTTTTCTGGGCTTTTACAGGTGGGAATGATTTCATATTTGGTCTGAAGCTTTCTGATGATGAGTTGTACCGTGTAAGCAATTTTCAGGTTTGCCTTGCCACTAACTCCTATTTGCCAATCCTTTAACTTTTTATTATACCTCTCTATGGATGAAAATTTTTCGTCAAAGCTTTCTGGGCTTCTACTTGTGGGAAAGATTTCATATTTGGTCTGAAGCTTAATGATGATGAGTTGTACCGTGTAAGCAATTTTCAGGTTTGCCGTGCCACTACTTCCTGTTTGCCGATACTTTAACTTTTTATTATACCANTCAAAGTTTTCTGGGCTTCTACATGTGGGAATGATTTCATATGTTGTCTGAAGCTTTATGATGATGAGTTGTACCGTGTAAGCAATTTTCAGGTTTGCTGTGCCACTACTTCGTGTTTGCTGATACTTTTACTATTGATCATACCTCCCTGTGAATGAAAATTTTTCGTCAAAGTTTTCTGGGCTTCTACAACTGGGAATGATATGATATTTAGTCTAAAGCTTCATGATGATGAGTTGTACCGCGTAAGCAATTTTCAGGTTTGCCGTGCCACTACTTCCTGGTTGCCGATACTTTAACTTTTTATTATACCACTGTATGGATGAAAATTTTTCGTCAAAGTTTTCTTGGCTTCTACATGTGGAAATGATTTAATATGTGGTCTGAAGCTTTATGATGATGAGTTGTACCATGTAAGCAATTTTCAGGTTTGCCGTGCCACTACTTCCTGTTTGCTGATACTTTAACTTTTTATTATACCACTCTATGGATGAAAATATTTTGTCAAAGTTTTCTTGGCCTCTACAGGTGGGAAGGATTTCATATTTGGTCTGAAGCTTTATGATGATAAGTTGTACCGTGTAAGCAATTTTCAGGTTTGCCGTGCCACTATTTCGTGTTTGCTGATACTTTTACTTTTGATCATACCTCTTTGTGAATGAAAATTTTTCGTCAAAGTTTTCTGGGCTTCTACAACTGGGAATGATATGATATTTAGTCTAAAGCTTCATGATGATGAGCTATTTTCAGGTTTGCCATGCCACTACTTCCTGTTTGCTGATATATACCACTCTATGGATGAAAATTTTTCATCAAAGTTTTCTTGGCTTCTACATGTGGGAATGATTTCATATGTGGTCTGAAGGTTTATGATAATGAGTTGTACCCTGTAAGCAATTTTCAGGTTTGCTGTGCCACTACTTCCTGTTTGCCGATACTTTAACTTTTTATTATACCACTGTATGGATGAAAATCTTTTATCAAAGTCTTCTGGGCTTCTACATGTGGGAATGATTTCGTATGTGGTCTGAAGCTTTATGATGATGAGTTGTACTGTGTAAGCAATTTTCAGGTTTGCTGTGCCACTACTTCCTGTTTGCCGATACTTTAACTTTTTATTATACCACTCTATGGATGAAAAATTTTCGTCAAAGTTTTCTTGGCTTCTACAGGTGGGAAGGATTTCATATTTAGTCTAAAAGCTTCATGATGATGAGTTGTATCGTGTAAGCTATTTTCAGGTTTGCCATGCCACTATTTCCTGTTTGCCGAAATAACTTTTTATTGTACCACTCTATGGATGAAAATTTTTGTCAAAGTTTTCTTGGCCTCTACAACTGGGAATGATTTGATATTTGGTGTAAAGCTTCATGATGATGAGTTGTATCGTGTAAGCTATTTTCAGTTTTGCTGTGCCACTACATCCTATTTGCCAATACTTTTTAACTTTTTATTTTAAAATATTTTCATTAAACAAATGTTGATAATTTGGTACAAAGGAAGTGACTGCCTATTGCGGGGCCCTCCTACGTTGAGCAGTACCTCTAGTTGCCTTTTAAAAATAAATGTGCAATACTGCCTCACACACTTCAAATGTCACGGAGGTGAGACTTAGGGATAGCATTTCTTGTGGCAGCAGCAGCATCAACAATTGGAAAATGTTGGGAATAATAACAAGCATATGTTAGTTCTATGTCTATAGTGTTTGATATACAGTAGCATTAGTAAGGTTACCACTCAAATCCCTACTTATTTTATGGTCCAAACCCCTGAGTTATGTATGAATGATATGAGGATTTTGGCAAGCAGTTAGTACAACCTGTACCAGAAATCCTAGCCACTTGTTATTTGACATGCAGTTGCATCTTGAGGAGTATATATCAATGCCATCCCTAATGGTTGCCTTGGGCCCCTAGTCAATACGAACAATCATATTTATAAGGTTTTTGCAAGCAGTTAGTACAGCCTGTACCAGCAGTTTTAACTCTTGATAATTAACATGCAGTTGCATCTCGAGGAGTACATACGGATTTCACACCCAGATCATTGCCCATACCCCTTAGTCTTGCACGAACACTAGTGTTAAGTTTTTTTGCATGCAGTTAACACGGTGCATAGCCATAACGGATTCTTTCGGATGGACAGGATTCTTTTGGATCGCAGAACGGACATTTTCAGATTTTTTTTGTCAAAATGCCATGGTAAATGAGGCAAAAATGTAAAACCTGTTAAAAAGGAGATGCACATGTATCAATCTAAATGTATCACGGATTTGTTGGACATTTATCCAATGCCTTTGATTAGATGATATTAGAAGATCTCGTCATGTGTACTTAAGTGAGACGATTTGCGATGAGACCTGTTGATTTCGTAAGCGTTTACATTGATTTTCTACATCAAATCCGTATGTAAAAGAATAGTTTCTTGTTTGTCAGTGAATAGTATCATTCAATTTTGATATGAATACCCGTTTCCATTAAAAAGAACGAAAGATGACAATATAGTTGATACTTTGTTTAAAAGGGTGGAAAAGGACTCTTTTTTGGCACCGGATTACTTTCCGATCTTTATGGCAAAGGACACTATCAGATGGAAGGTTTTCTCTTCAGTAAGACAA
The DNA here is from genome assembly GCA_002080025.1 of Modiolus philippinarum. NCBI lineage: Eukaryota > Metazoa > Mollusca > Bivalvia > Mytilida > Modiolidae > Modiolus > Modiolus philippinarum. The sequence continues at coordinate 23,981 of MJUU01025061.1, forward strand.
AACGTTGTTTGTGGTTATTTAAGAAGTATTTATTTTAAAATTGTGACTTAGGGGCCACGATGACGCTTTCATGCACCTAAAAAAAATTGAACTTGCTCAAATAATGGTTATATAAAATTAATAATTTGAAGTAGGAACCAATTGTGAAGACATAGCTTAGAAACTTCCGATTCTTAAATTTGAAGGTTCTGTAAAAAAAAAACCTATAAACGGTGAATATATATGGTGCACCATTAAATTCAGAAAAGCCTTAAATTTCTTCTTTATTTCATTAGTATTCAGTATTCTATAAGTGAAGAGAATACTGATAAACATGATGAAGGGTTGTCAAACCGTTCTACATCATTACAAGTAGATAGGATTTTTTATGCCCCTAGACCAAGGATCAGGGGCATATTGTTTTTGCCCCGTTTGTCTGTCTGTTTGTCTGTGCGTCCGAAACTTTAACCTTGGCTATAACTTTTGAACTATTCAAGATAGATTTATCATACTTGGCAAGTGTATAGTTCTAGTCAAGACGAACAAAAATATGCCCTTAAAATTATTTCAGGTCAAAGGTCAAGGTCATAGAAGTGCTGGGAGCATATGTAGTGTTTCACAAACATATCTTGTTTCTTCTGAAATTCGCCCTGAATGGTTTCAAGCATATGGATCCTTAAAATGGTAGGCAGAAAAATACACAGTAATTATAAGACGATGTTATTCATGATGAATATTTTGCCTACCAACTACTTTATTGACATTCAGTTTTGTGATTTTTCCTAACTTCATATACTTATTCAAAATTAGTAAGCAAATGAGGGATGCTTTCATATTTGATAGTTTGAGCATGGAATTGAAAGCAAGCTTGTATGCCATGACCTTTTAAACACACACGAAAAACTTGTTAGACGATTTAAGTGTTGCTTTCTGTGGTTATTGTCAAAATAAAAATTGGTCACATCTGTGGACAGTAGTATATAGGGACAGTTTGCTTATTGTTTGAGTGGATGACGATGTGATGCGTTGCTATTGGACCAATAGTGATAGGATCGTCTGTCATGTGACAAAAGGTGGAAGGTCACGCCACCAGAACCGGATGTCCAAGATGCGCACAACCCGGAACTTTTGACACAAAAAGGGACCGTACTAATAGTAGTATTTGGTAGGTATATAGTCATTTGACGAACGAATACTCCTCTGTATGTTCCGCATAACAAAGATTCCTTTGGAACAAATATTATAAACATTGTCATAACACTTCTTCCTTTTGGAACAATTGTTATATTACATTTATTCCGTCGAGAACAAATACTATAATATTTGTTCCTTTGGAACAAATATTCTATAATACTTTATCCTTTAGAACAAATATTATGAAGGAACAAATAGCACATGACGCGTACATGTTTTGTCACGTATTTGCCATATCTCGGTTCCAGCATCGAAAATAGTTAAACATTGGACCTAAGAAAACACATTCAAAAATATATTCTTCTCAGAAACTTTTTGCCCAATAAGAACAAAACTTAGTCACTGGTCCCTTCCGAAGAAGGTTACCTCATCAAAGATGGCCACTCAAGGGGAACATGGTTTAATATTTGACCCAAATAATAGAATTAAGGCTCCAAAGTCACTAGTCATATTTGAACCAATTACAACAGTTCTTGGGTGGTCCTTGTCAACATTTATATCTGGCAGGTCTTCATCCAATTCAAGGTGGGCACCAGCTAGGAACATGTTTCAAAATTGTACCCTATTGGAAATGCCATTCATATCTTAATGTCAGTCATGGGCAAGGTGAGCAATATAGGATCTTAAGATATTCTTTTAAGCGTTAATTTCACCTGTCCCGAATGCATTGAATATGATTTATAACTTAAATACTAAAGGATATGAATCTTTACCTATTAATTCATCATAATGGGAAAGACTCTCTATATCATGTATATTTGTGCCAGCATCCAAGTACAGTGTGAATCAATCTGGTTTAGAAAGGTTAACAAAGTCGATTGTAATGTTTACCTCGGTTTTCAAGTCTTTCAAAAACTACTTACGATTTGATATATTTTATAGTTCATGAATTTCAATATACTTAGAAAAAAGTTAAAAGATTTTAATAAACCATACTTTTCATATTTTGGAAGAAATGTTGCGCGCAACCCTATGAACGGCACATATAGCCTATACGGCTATATGTGCCGTTCTCCTTTCCGTCACTTGACAGATGCCCTTAACGTATGGGTCTATGACACGGCGTCTGGTTCCAATAGCATCACAGCACATTGGCACCATCTCTAATCTAAAGAGAATGTCCTTCTATCGCAAATTGGTTACGTTCACCGAATGCTTTCCAGTAATAAAGAGGAGATAACAGACACACTTACAATAGCCGAGAATTACAATCACATGCCGAAATCTACATGGCAACTGCACAAGAAAAAAACAGTTAAAAGACAAAAGACAAACGTAGACAACAATAGGAACTCGGGATAGCCGGACTTGGTACCGGTGTTATATTGTCATTTTAAACCATGCTAGATTTTACACGGGGGAAGTGAGATCATTCTCATTTTTCCTCAGGGAAAATTGAGATAATTGGTTAATTTGTTCCCACGGAAAACTTACAATACGTATACGTATTTCCATTTTCCCATGCTGATTTTCCCCTATACAAATTACTTGTTCTATGACACATATAAGTAATGAAGGGATATGGATTATATTGCATGTGAGACAAGGTCTCTACAAATACATGGCAAACACATGCAATGGAACAATGCTTTTATTGTTGTTCTTCATATTGAAGAACATACACGTATGTCTTGTCTATCTTAACTTGTCTGGCATGTCGTCTGAGCTTTGATAAACAACTGATCATAGACAAACATCTATGTCTCTGAACTGACAGACCTTTCAGTGTGCCAATAATTCACATATAAATCTCATTACCTCTCTTCAATTTTGACATATCTTAATTAAATATCTGAGAGTAATTTTCATGCTACCAAAAATGACGCTGAGGCTAGAATATTAGAAGGAAAATGAGCATATGTACGATTGAAAAAGGCAATGATCTCATTTCCCCCGTGTTCCGTATTGGGGAAAGTTTGGAACATGCCCAATTTTCCACAGGGGGGATCGGCATTTGCTAATTTTCCCCGGAAAAACTGGCATGGGGAAAATGGCTATAGAACACTGGCACAAGAAAGAGCTAGAGATAGGGTTAAACAGGTTTATGGGTATCCAAACCCCCTTTCTCTATTCTGTTTCCCTATAGTTTTTTAAAAATACAAATGAAACCCAATATAGGTTGATTACTTACTCCAAGACCACTGAAAATCTTGAGAAAGAAAGAATAAGACAAGAACGTAATTTAGAGAGATGGGTCAAGGAGTGTTTGTCGCTGAACGGAATACGGAAGAAAATTCAGATTCAAAACCTGAAGGGTTTGGTAAAGAATCATCATGGATTTCAGTAGACAATGAGAGGCAGTATACCTGTAAAATCTTCAGGTGATTGGATTCCATTATCAGTGATAATGAGCATTTTGACTATAATGTGTACTATTTACAATCTATATGGTCTAAGGTATGAGAAGGACTGATAGATGTATAACTCTTATTGGAATTTCAGGGCCACTTTGGGGACTTAGCGAACCAACTCCCACTGATAGTCCTGATAAACCTCCTAAGTTCGTTTGAGTCTTTGAATACTCAAAATGGTTTGACGTGACAAAATGATTCTCGCTCGACCTCGGTCTTGATTAAAACTTTCATATTTAACAGCTAGTTTAGCCACAAGACGTAAATGAAAGATTCTTCCGAATTTCATACAAATCTTTAAGAATGAAGTAAAGTTACAAAAAAATCGAAAAAGTCTACCGAAAATAGGTTGCAACTGTGCGGTTTCTGCTCAAATTATGTCATAAATCATATTTCCTGAAGTACAGATCTGGTCATACAGATCTGTGTTGAGTAATAATATAAAGGGATTACAAACCTCTAATAATTTTTGCCGAAATTTGGTAGCACGAGTTTAAAACACTCACATTAAATATGACCCTTAAAACGTGTTCAGCACAAGTCCTGACCTATACATTTTGCGAAAATAACCCTTCTGATGTTCAAATTGTTTATTTATAACCAGTTGTTTGATTTTTAAACATGAATTTTTATAAATAAACCACTCTTTGTGGTTTTTGTACTGCATTAGCATCCTAGAAAATCCGGTGCCACGATCGTTTAGTGTCAGTTTCCAGAGTAGGTTTACATTTTGTCTCGTCTGTGTTATATTCGTAAAAAATAGTTTCCCATTGTAAGTTCTGAGTCTTCTGTTGTTCAAAAAAAATACTTATTCGTGTGTAACATCCTATAGTTCTTCGTTGTAAAACAGATAAATGCCAAAAGTGTTTTCGTTAAAGGATCCCTTCGCTGTCAAATGTAAGAATTGACCAACAAAACCAACAATGTTTACATAACGAAACGGTTAGTTTGAATGAAGGGATGATCCAAAATTTCTGTGATATTATCACTTACCCGATCAAGACAATAAACAATTATAAAAAGTCCATTTATTGCACACTCGTACACGAATTTTCCTCAAATCATCCGAAATGACCCTTTACGCAATTCCAAAAGAATCCTGTCCATCCGAAAGAATCCGTTATGGCCCTAGCGATATGATATATGAGATGCAGATGTGTCTTGAGAAGTACATTCTGATTTGCACCCAGATGGTGATCCCGCTTTTACACATTAATGATCACAAGTTTTTTGCTAGCAAGTTGTAAACACAGTATAATGGTAGTCACTGTAGGTCATTGTGTAGATTCAAGCAATGCATTGGGCATGTGAGACATATCTTGTGTACAAAGGTTATTGGACAAAAGAAAATTCCATCACATACACTGGTATGAAAAACAATGCTATGGAGTAAGTGTAAAGAAAACTTCTACCTATACACAAACTAGCTCTGAATTTATCTTTGGCCATGATGTATGTTTATAGCAAGTAATTCCCCATCAGCATGGTTTAATTACGCAGAGCCAAATATAACTAAGAAAAATTCTATGATGGAAGAAAGTTTTTTATTAGTAATTTTCCAGTTTTTGCTGCATTTAATTTCATAAAAAGGTTTACATATGAGGCTTAATCTACGAAGTGTAAGACAAATAAAATGTACAGAATAATGAAGTCTGCATTTCATAAATTGGTTCCTTAGAGACAGGAGTAGTACTGTATGATCATTTATTTTTGTGGGGATAAAATTTGGTCGATTTAACCTTTAGAACAGTTTCATGTGGACAATTTTTTGTGGAATTCATTTTATATTTCGTAATTACTATCTGGGAAACAGAAGATATACCATCATTTTGGAAAACTGGTCTTATTGTAAAATTGCTGAAGAAAGGAGATTATCAAATTGCAATAAGTATGCTACTGTCAGTGACAATGAAAGTCCTTTGTCGAATCATACTGAACAGAATATCCGAAACAGCTGAAACTATACTGCGAAAAGAACAAGCAGGATTCAGAAAAGGAAGATCATGCTCTGATCAAATATTTACACTACGACAAATTGTGGAACAAAGCAATGAATGGAATTAAGCACAATATATAAATTATATTGATTTCACCAAAGCCTTCGACAGTATCAACAGACAAGTTCTTTTGAACATCCTTGGACATTGTGGTATACCAGACAAACTGATCTCGATGATAAAAGCACTTTACACCAACTTTAATGCTCGAGTCATATATGGTTCAACCTTATCGGAGGATTTCCTACTAAAGACTGGAGTTAGACAAGGATAGAACAAAAAAGTGAAACGGGGAATGTGTCAAAGCGACAACGACCCAAAGGGGAGCAATACTCAAAGCCACCATAAGATCTTCAATGAACGGCGAGCAAACCCCATACCCAACGGCAGGTCGGAGTCTGCCCCTAAATAAAGAGTAATCAAGTTCAGCGAAATAAACATCATCCTATACTCCTATACACATAAAGTAAACTAACTAGAAAACATACAAGGCACACAAAGGCTAAATAAATTTCCTGACTTAAGACAGGCGCAAACCTGCTACGGCGGCGTTAAACTAGTTTTATTGGGCCCAAATTTCCCCCTAGCCAATGTGATAAATAAAAATACAATAGTAACAACAACACAATTCAGTTATTGTGAAAAATTAAACTGAAAGAACTAAATATATGGACATAAACATGAAATCACAAAAGAGTACTAGCAGTTACCTAACATGCCAGCTCCAGACACATTACCAACTGACAAATTAAGTTATGTACCCTCAGTATACAGCTTCCATCAAGATCCCTTCCTGTGAGGAGTTTAGCATAATGATTTCATGCATGTCTGCTTTCTCCTCTTCTCTTTACCTTTTGTATTGACTGGGCCATGAAAGAAACAATAAACAACAAACAAAGGGGTATCACATGGACCATGTTCGAAAAGTTAGAAGATCTAGACTTTGTAGATGATATCGCCCTGCTTGCACACCGACATCAAGATATGCAAGAAAAAACAAACCAGCTAGTAACATCAGCAGGAAAACTAGGACTTAAAGTCAATGCAGCAAAAATAAAGATCATGAAACTAAACAGCAATAGTGAAGAGCCATTTGCACTAGAAAGTACAGACATCGAGGAAGTTGAGGAGTTTGGCTACCTGGGTAGTAAGATCAGAAGTGGATGTTAAAGCAAGAATTGCAAAGGCCACTGGAGCTTTTGTCTCGCTGTGAAACCTTCGAGGTCATCCAAGATCAGCACACATACTAAAGTCAAGATCTTTAAAAGCAACATTCTTGGTGTTCTTTTATATGGTGCAGAATCTTGGAAGGTGACAAACTCCCTAACAACCGAACTTGACGTATTTCAAACAAGATGTCTGAGAGGAATCCTAAGAATTTTTTGGCCTAACACCATATCAAATCGGGAATTATACAGGAGAACCAACACCACTCCTCTTTCGCTTGAAATAAAGAAACGACGGTGGACATGGACAGGCCACATCAGTAGAATGCACCCAACTGCCATCCCACGGGTTGCTCTAAGATGGACACCAACTGGTAGGAGGAAGAGAGGAAGACCAAAAGAAACATGGAGAAGATCAGTTGAAAAGGAGATGAAGGAAAAAGATTGGGCATGTTGACAAATCCAACACTGGTCCCAAGACAGACAGGCATGGCGGTCTCTGGTAATGGCCTTATGTGCTATAAGCCAGCACGAAGAGGATTAAGTAAGTAAGTACTATTGCTTGATTTAAATTCGTGGAGATTTAATTTCGTTGATAACCGTTGATAATTGATAATTTTATCCCCACAAATTTTCTGCTTTTACAGTATCTATCTTCAGCTCACCTGACCCTAAGGATAAGTGTGAGCAATAGCTACTACTTGTTATCCGTTGTCTTTTCACATTTTGATCCTCTGAGAATTTGTCGGAGCCAATTAAACCAAAATGCAGGAATAATGTATTTGAGGTCATTTATGAAAAATGATCATTTCTAATCCAATTTAAACTTGACATGACGTTCAGCAAATAACACAGTTAAATATTAGACCCTATGAGAATTAGAGAATGTGTCTATAAGGCACGGACGCTTCGCCAATAAATCTAATCGCACAGATTTACCCAATCAATCATTCATAAAATTACAGAATTATGTTAAAAAATTTTGATGAAATGCAAAATTTAACCAAAGTCATTCAACCATAAAATGTAGGTCATAGACCCCCAATTGTTGGTGAAATGCGCAGATCTCTTTTAGATGCATCTTACAGTGAAATATCATGATGCTACAATACATAGTAGTTGAGAAATAGACTTAAACGCAAAACTTAACTAAAGTCACTGAAGCATAAAATGTAGGTCAAAGCCATCTAATTGTCAATAATTTGGGTAGTACTCATCTAGGCAATTAATTTGATGATACACCATTGTCTTATAATGTGCAGCTGTTGAGAAATGGACTTTAACGCAAAACTTAACCAAGGTAAATGAAGCGTAAAATGTAGGCCAAAGTTACTTGATTGTCAATGATTTGGGTAGTACTCATCAAGGCAATTAATTTGATGAAACATCATTCTCTTATAATGTGTAGTTGTTGAGATATGGACTTTAACGCAAAACTTAACCAAAGTCACTGAAGCGTAAAATGTAGGTCAAAACCACCGAATTGTCAATGGTTTGGGTAGTACTCATCAAGGCAATTAGTTTGATGAAAACATCATTGTCCTATAATGTACAGTTGTTGAGAAATGGACTTTAACGCAAAATTTAACTAATGTCACTCAAGCATGAAATGTAGGTCAAAGGGTCAAACTACATAGTGAACTCTAGTACTATCAAATATCTACCCACTGGCCTACTATTATTGTTCTACCTCTTGCAGTTTCTGAAAAATGTACTTAAACGCAAACTTAACCGGACGGAAAGACGGACAAGGGTAACACTATATTCCCCTTCAACATTCGTGGGCAGGGCATAAATCATGTGACCTTGACCGCTATTTCAGGGCCCAGTGCCCAGATTAGGTATTTTTGCTTAAGTCTGTTTCTCAATAACTGCATGCTTTAGGTCAATGATATTTGGTATATAGCTTAGTCATGGATAGTACATATCAGTCTGACATATGGCTTTTGACCAAGACCTCAATTTAACGGTCCAGTGTCGAGGTTAAGTTTTTAGGGCCCGCCACAAAAAGTGGCGGACGCCCTATAGTAATCAGTCTGTCCGTCCGTCCGTCCATCTGTCCGTCCGTCCGTCCGAAACATTTGTGTCCGGGCTTTTTTCTCGTTTGAAATAGGCTATTGATTTTTGGCATGTGGATAGATCACCTCAAGGCGACGTGTCGTGTACTTTGGTTGGTGACCCTTGACCTTGACCTTTGACCTATGGGTCACAGTCATGCTTTTTTAATGACAAATTCGTGTCCGGGCTATTACTTTTTTCTTGTTTGAGATAGGCTTTTGATATTTGGCATGTAAATAGATCACCTCAAGGCAACGTGTCGCGTACCTTGGTTGGTGACCCTTGACCTTGACCTTTGACCTCAGGGTCACATTCATGCTTTTTCAATGACAAATTCGTGTCCGGGCTATAACTTTTTTCTCGTTTGAGATAGGCTTTTGATATTTGGCATGTAGATAGATCACCTCAAGGTGACGTGTTGCGTACCTTGGTTGGTGACCCTTGACCTTGACCTTTGACCTCAGGGTCACATTCATGCTTTTTCAATGACAAATTCGTGTCCGGGGTATAACTTTTTTCTCTTTTGAGATAGGCTTTTGATAATTGACATGTGGATAGATCACCTCAAGGCGATGTGTTGTGTACATTTGTTGATGACCCTTGATCTTTGACCTCGGGGTCACATTCATGCTTTTTAATGGCAAACAAAAAATCCGTGTCCGAGCTATAACTTTTACTTGTTTAAAATAGGGTTTTGATATTTGGCATGTGAATAGATCACCTCACGGCGACTTGTTGCATACCATGGTTGGTGACCCTTGACTTTGACCTTTGACCTCTAGGTCACATTCTTGCACCGGGGCCCACAGAGATGGATACCATCTCACTGATATCTAGTTTTTTTTTTTGCTTAAGTCCATTTCTCAATAATTACAAGTGATAAGTCAATGATATTAGACATATAGCTTGGTTTTAGTTAGTACATGTCAGTCTACAATATGAATTTTGACCTTGACCTCAAATTCACAATCCAGTTCTCAGGTTTAGTTTTCTTGCTTAAGTTTGTTTCTCAATAACTACAAAAGATATGTCAATGATGTTTGATATATAGCTTGGTCTTTGTTGGTGCATGTCACGGCTTTTTATCTTGACCTCAATTTTATGGTCTAGTGAACATAGTTAAGTTTTTCTTATTAGTACTGTTTCTCAATTACTGTAAGGGAAATGATAATTGGCTTGTAGGTTGCTCTTGAGTAGGACATGACTGTCTTTCAATGGATTTTGACCTTGACTTCAATTATATGGTGTAGTAAGTATAGTAAAGCTCTTCATATTAGATCTTATTCTGAATTAATGTAGATAGCAGGGCAATAACATGTGTTATACTTAGGGATATTTGGTATATAGCTTAGTCTTGGTTAGAACATGTCAGCCGGCCATATTGCCTTTGACCTTGACCTCAATTTAACGGTCCAGTGCCCAGGAGAAGTTTTTTTTTTTTTTTTTTTGCTGAAGTCCATTTCTCAATTACAACAAATGGTATGTTAATGAAATTTGATATATTTCTTGGTCTTGGTTAGTGCATGACAGTGTGCTATTGGCTATTGACCTTGACTCAATTTCATGGTCTAGTGTTCAGGTCAAGTTCTTTTGCTTAAGTCTGTTTCTCAATAAATACAAGTGATATGTCAATGATATTAGATATATAGCTTGGTCTTGGATAGTACATGTCAGTCAGCCATATGATTTTTGACCGCGACCTCACTTTCACAGTCTAGTGCTCAGGTTAAGCTCTTTTGCTTAGGTCTGTTTCTAAAACAACGGCAGTAGAATGACTACAAGTGATAAGGCAATGACATTTGACATATAGCTTGGTCTTGGTTAGTACATGTCAGTCTGCTATATGACTTTTGACCTTGACCTCAATTTCACGGTCAAGTGCCCAGGTTAGGTTTTATTGCTTAAGTTTGTTTTTTATAACTACAAGTGATATGTCAATGATGTTTGATATATTGCTTGGTCTTGGTTGGTAAATGTCGGTCAGCCATAAGCCTAAGACTTTTATCTCAATTTCACAGTCCAGTTCTTTTGCTTACACTTCTAAATAACTACAAGTGATATGTCAATGATATTTGGTATATAGCTTGGTCTTGGTTAGTACATGTCAGTCAGCAATATGGCTTTTGACCTTGACCTCAATTTCACAGTCCAGAGCTCAGGTTTAGTTCTTTTGCTTATGGCTGTTTCTCAACAACTACAAGTGATATGTCAGTGATATTTAGTATATAGCTTGGTCTTGGTTAGTACATGTCAGCCTGTCATATGGCTTTTTTGACCTGTACCTCAATTTCACAGTTAGTTCTTTTGCTTATGTATATTTCTCAATAACTACATATGTGATATGTCAGATTAATATAGGTTGGTCTTGTTTAGTACACCTTGACCTCAATTTCATGGTCCGGTCCTTAGGTTAAGTTTTTGGCTTAAGTCTTGTTCTCAATAACTACAAGTGATAAGTCAATGATATTAAGTATATAGCTTTGTTCTAGTTAGAACATGTCACTTTTGAAAATGGCTTTTGACCTTGACCTCAATTTAATGGTCTAGTGAACGAGGTTCAGTTTTTCTTTTTAGAACTGTTCGTCAATTACTGCAAGTGGTAGGGAAATGATAATTGCCTTGTAGGTTGCTCTTGAATAGGACATGACTTGACCTTAATTTTATGGTGTAGTAAGCATAGTAAAGTTCAGTTTTCATATTAAATCTTTATTCTGAATAACTGTAGATGACAGGGTAATAATATGTGTTAGGTAGATTGCTCTACTTAATGATAATTGGTATATAGCTTGGTCTTGGTAAGAAAATGTCAGTCGGCCATATAACTTTTGACCTTGACCTCAATTTAACGGTTCAGTGCCCAGGTTAAGTTTTTTTTTTTTTTTTTGCTTAAATCCGTTTCTCAATTTCAACAAATGTTATGTCAATGATATTAGAAAATTGCTTGGTCTTGGTTAGTACATGTCAGTCAGCCATATGGCTTTTGACCTTGACCTGAATTTCACAGTCCAGTGCTCAGGTTTAGTTCTATTGCTTATACTTCTCTATAACTACAAGTGATATGTAATGATAATATCCCATATCACAACAGGACTCTCTATTAAAAAAACGTTTTGCAAAGGTTAAGGTGTAATAAGAACGCTTTTACTCAAAATCTAAAAATTATCCATTTTACATGATTTTTTCGTTATATACATACCCTTATAGCACCCCCGCCAAAACCGACAGCTAACTTTTCTTTATCAGGAGAATATGGCAGTGAGTAGATGCCATCCTGTTCACCTCCGAAATGCTCTTCAGTAATAATTTTTGCGCTTGTAAATGTGGCTGACCAGGGATTTCCTGTAAATAACAAAATACCTTTTGGCAATTTCTACAACTTATGTCTCTTCAGTGCAGATCAAATGAAAACAATTGTAAATCAATAAACCAAAAACTTGTAAAATTTTATAGAGTGCAAATAACCAAAACAACATGAAATCAAAAGCCAAAATCAGACGGTGATTGGGGTATGCAAGTCGGAAAAACTTGGGAAAACTTTAATTGATAAACCATTGTACATAGAATAGGTTTTCAATACAAAAACATGTAATAGCAAAATATAATTCATCTAAAAACTACAACAAAATTAGTGTATATTTACCTACACAATCACCAAATCTCCGGACTGATACAAGTTAATTGTGCTCTACATACAGAACTAGTACTGAATTAAGTCAGTCCAAAATGAGGTAAAATATCGCTTTCTGAGTGCCAATTTCATAGAAGACATAGAACCATTATTTAGGCTTACACAAAAATTATAATTTTAATGTTTTAGATTGTTGAATTATTACTATTCCTAGACTGGAGTAGTTTCACAGTGATAATTTTATAAGTTGGACATATAGATGCAAACTCCACCTATTGCGAACATATTTTTAAGTGCACAATTTGTTTGCGATGCTATCAAAACATAAAAAAAAAACAATCTTCAGAAGTGTTAATGTGTTAATATGATGTGCATTATTTAGCACCAAAATGTTGTGACCAGTTTATGGGACTTCCTCTCTATTTGAATTTTTCCAATTCGGTACAAATTACAACGAGAATTTATTCGAAATCGATTGAACAAGATAATAAACCGTCACGACAAACACATAACAGCACTAATCAAATGCATTCCAACACCAATACAATTTTCTGATCCAATACCACAAAATGTTGGGAATAATTAATTTATTATAATATAATAATCAAGAACGGGTCCCACATAAATGTCTCGGGTGTTTTGAAATGTCTTTCAGTGTAAATTAGCGGCAGATTGTCAGATGAAGATGGTCATAATTTGAAAAAAAAAATCTTCACCATTTAAAAATATTTCAAAAAATATTTATTAATTGATCTTGAGGATTTCCAGTTATCTCCCGTTATTTGCAATACACTACTACCTGTATAAGCTTGCCTGACAACAAAGGTGAGTGTTGTTTATATTTCAAATAAAGTTATTTAATTTTGAGCTTTAATATGTTTCAACCCTACCTTTAAAAATGAAAAACAAGATGCCTTTTTGTTCATACAGCATGTTGGAAATGTTTGCATGAAGCGAACGAAAATATTGGTTTGGCGTGTCGAGAGCAATTAATAAATAAACACGTTTGGGAATCACATTTTGCTCTATTAATAGTTGTATAAGGTTCAAGGTTATAGTTTTACGCATATATGGCATTTTAATTTAAAAAAATCTATTGAATAGATATACATGTATACGATATACAACTCTGTTTTCATCAATTGCAAAATGCACAAGAGTATACTCTTTTTCACGAGATAACATGATCGTGCCAGTTTGCACACAAAATAACTTCAATTTGTTTAGGAACCCAGATTTCATACAAATTTTGAATGTATTTCCTACACTTATTTTAACAGCAATTTATCTATCTGTTATAAAATACTGTAAAACAGACTTCTAATTTTTGGACAGACAATGGAATCGCCGAAGGAAAAAAAATGAAAAGTACAAAATTAATGTCGCTTGTGGTGGTTAGAATATTTCTTTAAACCTAAAAAGGGAATGAAAATTTAAAAAAGGTCTAGTTGTCCAAATGTATAAAATCAGTATTACATTTAACCACCTTAAATATTTCACTTTGATTGACAAATCTTTTCAAAATGCATTATATTTATGGCGACATTAGTCAATTATAAAGTCCAAGTTTCACTTCATTTAATTTTATTTTAATTAAACGAATACATCAAGATTGAACACTGCATTATTTATATCATTGAATGTCTTTAAAGATATGTTGAAGTGATTTTGTAAAATGGCGAAGAATCTACAACAACACATACAGGCAGGGAAATATATTGAAGAAGGTAAAGATTTTATTCTGTTTATTCATGTTATTGGTGGTACCAGAGGTGGGTTCCGGATATGAAAGGTGACACGTTTGCTACTGCTGGTAAAGAACTGTGTGTCATGATATATGACGCCGAAAGACTTACAGTAAGAGGTTCCGGGGGTTGGACCCCTCCTTTTTTCTGGTACATTTTTTTTTAATTTACTGCAGAATGCAGGTAAAAATTGACAAAATATCGACTTAAACTCCCCTTCTCTGGGACCCTATCAGAACTACACTTTTTTGTTGAAGACTGAATCCACCGGTCGGGAGCTTTTATTCTCGGAAGTATTACAAAATGTGTGTTACATTTTCTAGATTATTTAACTTATTAAATATTCAAGATTTCAAACGTTTGTGTTGTTGCTTTTTTATTATGAGTTGTCATATAACTCGTTCTAGAGAGTTATCTGAATGTCTCGCGTAAGAAATTTTTGTAAGGTCCTTGTACCCTATATGACACCCCGATTGTCGGATATACGGACGGACAAACGGATTGTCAAGAGTAAAATACCAGTACTTTGCCCGTTTCTCATGTTTTGTAAATGAGACTCAAACAAATTACACTGTGATAGTATGTGCGCTCATTTCGGTAACTTATTTTACACATAAATTATCGAAATCGACATCTACTGAAACAAAATTTACAGAAATTTAAGTGTTTCATTATTTGTTAAAAGGAAAAGAAAAAAAAATTAACTTAAGGTAGTTGAGGTGTCTTGGTTTCTGACATAAGAACTTTAAAAAAAAATTTTGCAATGCAACTTTTAGCAATATGCTATAAAAATATGCAAAAAAAAAAAAAATTGGGGGTCACGGATATGTCAAAAAAGATACAGTGCTCTAAAGATTGGTCAAATTTGGTGTTTTTGCACTATATTCACAATAGAATTATATGGGAAATAGCCCTATAGCACAATTCAAGGACATATTTTTCTATAAGCAGAAATACAATTTTTCCCAAACTTTCTATATATTTATCGGTACGACACAGAACATATAAAAAGATATGTCATGGACCTTTTGAAAAAGTTATTGAATTTGTTAGTTTTTCAAGAAAGGGGAGATAATTTAAGTAATTTTGGACCCCAATATAAAAAAAAACATATTTTTGGAGAATTATAATAAATGTGTTTTGTCAAAATACTTTTGATAAAAACAAAAAAGAACTAGGATAAACTAACTTATTTTTTTAACAAACTTAGAAAAATTGGCATATTCGATGGTATTTCAGCATAGAATTATCTCCCTTTGATAAAACTTTTTGAATTTTTTGCAAATATGTAATATTATTCGAACAAACTTGATACTTATTGTTCCTTTTTATTGAAATTATTGTATTAAAGACACAAAAATCATTCAGACAACATTCTGATTGAATTATTGAATTATTGCTTTGAAGCGCAAAAAAGATGCCCAGTTTTAGACACACCAACTACCTTAAGCCAGTCCAGGCGTCTTGATGTTGCTGTGAAAGATTGACTTTCAGTCGAAGAGGAACATAAGACTTTATATAGACCTCAGATTGACTTTCAGTCGAAGAGGAACATAAGACTTTATATAGACCTCTATTAAATACTATGTTTGGATTGTTTTTTATGAGCATTTTCTCAATATCGATCAATATCCTATCGGATTTTGTGTCTTGTTTGTATTTGATATTATTGAGGATCTCCCTTATGCAGATCTCGGTCCATAGCTGATTTTGGCTTACCATTTAGATCATATTAATCTTTGGTTATTTCATTCTATGAGTTGTTAAACATCTTTGCGTTAATGGTCTTTCAAATGTTTTAGATTTTATCTTCACTGAAGAGACATAAGTTGAAGAAATTACCATAAGCAGAAACTAAATTTACAGTAACTTTGGGATTTTGTTATTTACAGGAAATCCTTGGCCAGCCACATTTACAAGCGCAAAAATTATTACTGAAGAGCATTTTGGAGGTGAACAAGATGGCATCTACTCACTGCAATATTCTCCTGATAAAGAAAAGTTAGCTGTCGGTTTTGGCGGGGGTGCTATAAGGGTATGTATATTCGAAAAAATCATGTAAAATGGATAATTTTTATATTTTGGGAACTTGCGTGAAAGCGTTCTTATTACACCTTAACTTATTATTCAAACATGGCTCTTACTAATCGTCAACCAGTATAATACTCGATAACCATATATTTCGCACATGCGCATATGGTATCGGAATATGAGAAAATGGGATGCATATCAACAATTTTTTTTTAAATTTTGTTCGTCTTAGTTTATGAAAGGAATAAAGGTTAAGAACTATTTTCAACTAATTAATGCCATTCAGACACGTAAATGTGTATTGTGGGATATCTTTTTCCCAGATGACAACAGATTTTCCCCTCTTCAATTAAAGTTTGTTTTTCCTCTACCGGATTTGACTTTACTACCGGATTTGACTTTACTACAGGAGTTGACTTGTTCAACACAGCAAGTGTCTTATAGAAGCAGGAGATGCTTACCCTACCGGTGCACCCGATCTCACCCATAGTTTTTATTGGGTCCGTATTGTTCATTTTTGTATATGTGGCGTGTCTTCATTGTCTTTTCTGTGCCGTGCTTATGTTACGTATTTGTTTCTTTGTTTTTCCGACGTGGTCATTGTCCTTGAATTGTT
>MJUU01025061.1:47744-68438 GCA_002080025.1 Modiolus philippinarum
TTCATGCATGCTTACACACACTCCAAAAATGAGAGATACATGAATAGCGGAATTGCATGCCAAAGGCTTTTTGCTTCAACATTTTCGCTCTATCATTTTGCAGTACTGCAAAGAAAACTTTTTTTATATACTAGGAGGTCAAGATACATTTTATTTACAACGGAAATTGCAGTTATTGACATTTCTCTAATTTCTAGCAAATATAAACACCTCCTGACTAGTTGGTTATCGAAATGATAATCAACATGGGTATTATTTGATCTCAGTTGGCGATTGGTCAATCATGTAAATGTCTCGTGTCAGTTTCTAGAAATAGTGCAACCGGATGTTGATGAAATTAACACCTGCATCATTGTCTAGCGAAACGCTTTTTTGCATTTTTATGACTAAGATAATTCAATTTATTGATAATATGACATTTTTATCAAAAATATTATATTCAACACCCCTTTCAATGAATGGCACAATGATACACATAGCAACGATGATATCAACAAAATGGCGGCATACTTGAGACTGGAGATTACGGAGATCGCTTTACTTCAAATAAGTTGAGTAGAAATTAGAGAAGCAATCTCTAACATTGTTTTCCGGTTTATTACGATAATTTCTCACATCTCGACAGTTAAATTTTCACATTTTAAAGTTCTCGGGTAAACCTCAAACTTTAAAATGTGAAAATTTATCTATCTCGATGTGAGAAATATACGTAATAAACTGGAAACAATGTTAGATACTATATGTATTACATATATAGTCAACAATGAACATAAGGTGCATAAGATCTTTTTATAAACTAACGACATGATTAACAGCCATTTCACAGTTATGACCATTCTCGAATGGTCGCTAAGGCATATTTACAACACAGAAAAGAAAAGGAAACTCATGTACAGATGAACCATTTGTTTGAAAGTCCAATGCTTTCACCATGAATCATTTTGGCAAACCATCATCCTAAAGATGATTGAAATAAATAAATTGAAGTTGTTTCTCCTCAGTCTTTAGTCAGGGGCAGATCTAGGATTTAAATATAGCGGGCACAATTAAAAAAAAATGGGGGGGGGGGGGGGGGTCGNAGCGAGGTCGATTAAGTTTTGAGACAATATATAAAAAAGTTATATTTTTTCTAGTTTAAGTGGACCACACCCCTCACGCCGTCCCCGAAATCCGCGTCTGTTAGTACAGGCGAACTTCGATAGCTCGAACACCTAATATACCGATGAAAACAGTTCGAGCTTGAGGGATGTTCGAGATAGCAAAGCTGAAAAGTGTTCAAATACAAACAAAGGGTCCAGAGAGGGTTCGAGACATCCATTGTGTTCGAGTTATTGCACCTCGAGCCATCGAAGTTCAACTGTAATAGTACTATTTGCTATTCAGTTAGCATGAAGAATGAGTACAGGTAGTAAAGTTATCGCGTGGAGCTGAATACATATCAAATTCTTAAGTAAATGCATTGTTAGTTAAAAAATATAAAACTAATGAGTATATCCGCCATCCGAAGCTCTTTCCTCAGCTGATTTAGGCGTTATATTAAGGTTTTCCAGTTTTTTGTTCTCTGTGTTTTTGTTTTTGGTCTTAGAAATGTTTGATTTAACGTCCCTGAAAAATCGTAGCCATATTTCCTGCAATGTCGTGATTTTGTCATTTGTAACACCTGTTTTCTGTCATTATGGTGTTAAGTCCTGGGATTTTGTTTTATACTTCTATCATTGAAAATTTATGTGGTGTTAAACCCTATTTGTTTAAATGTTAAGGGAAGCGATTTTTGCATGAAATTCAATAACCACAGCGCATAAAAGCACATTTCGAAAAGGGTTTATGCAGTATTGTATGCCCTTGAATTCAAGCTCACCTGGCTAAAGCCAAAAAGGAAGTTGATATCATAGGATGACCAAAATCGCTTACGACACATCCCCCCTATATATAAACTTAAATACCAAATTTAAGGTAATTGGCCCAGCAGTAGCTGCGGAAAATGCCACGAAAATTTTCTGTATGTTTAATAAATGGAAAAATGGCTAAGTCCCACCAAACAGGAAGTTGATATCGTAGGAAGACCAAAATCGCTTACGACGCATTCCCCTATATATACTAGCCATAAAAATAAACGATACCTTTTTCTTTCAACAATATTTTTCACCCCGTGAAATAAAATTGTATACAAGTCTAATGCAAGTAAGTAGAACCCATAGGCAATTTCATTCATGAGAAATTCTCGAAAAATATGGAATGATGACGTCACAAGACGCCATTAAATTTTGATTTCTGTTTTTCAAAAAATGATTTTTTATGGAAAATGTTTGGGTAAATGTTAAACATGAAAAGGTTATCTTGATCTCGAACGTGTGACAAACAAAACGTGCATAAAAAAGTTGAAAATGCTTTAAACCCATTTTTAAATTTTTCTCAGAAAATCCAATTTTTTACCCAAGAAATTTCGACAGCGTATAAATTCGTAAAACTTCTCATTGTAAACCTTTATCAATACTTAGACATTTGTATACATTTCTGAGTTGTTTCTTGCACTAATTTTTCATATAATGTCGAAAAAATCCCAACTGTGCCGTGAAAAGTGGCTTAATTAAAACGACGTTCACGAAAAAAAAAATCCGTAAAAAAACGAAATTCTGCCTGTGATTTTTATTTTTTTTTCTTGTTTTTAGATCTTGAGTACACATATAGCTTATCAGACTATTCTCAACCTCCTGGTCTTAGAATTCAGCACGCAAATCAATCTCAAAACCAACATGTTCATGAAATTGTCGCATATTCAGAATGAAAGATTTGAAACGAGCATATTCATGAAATCCTTATGACGTTTGAGAACATCTGCCAGAATTTTTTTTCTGCGGTATAACTTTAATAAACCTTATCTTATATTGAAACAATAAAAATTTTTCCTCAACTTTTTATACTTTTGAGTTTATGATATTTGCAATCTTGGTATCGTTTCTTTTTATGGCTAGTATATAAACTCAAAAACCAAAGTTGAAATAAATCGGCCCTGCAGTAGCTGAGAAAAGTGTGACGAAAATTTTCATTATGTTCAATAAAGAGAAAAATGGCTAAGTCCTTCCAAATAGGATGTTGATATCGTAGGATGACCAAAGTGGCTTACAATGTGTTCCCCCTATATATAAACACAAAAACCAAATTTGAAATAAATCGGCCGAGCAGTAGCTGAGAAAAGTGCGACGAAATTTTTCACTATGTTCACTAAAGGGAAAAAATGGCTAAGTCCCGCCATACAGGAAGTTGATAACGTAGGATGATAAAAATCGCTTACGACGCATTTCCCCATATATAAACTCAAATACGAAATTTGAAGTAAACTGGCCCAGCAGTAGCTGAGAAACGTGCGACGAAAATTTATATTCAATAAAAGGAAAAATGGCTAAGTCCCACAAAACAGGAAGTTGATATCATAAGGTGACCAAAATAGCTTACGACGATACATACAAACTCAAATACCAAATTTGAAATAAATTGGCTCAGCAGTAGCTGAGAAAAGTGCAACAAACTTCGGACGGACAATGGTAAGTACCAATATACCACCCATTACGAGTGGGGATATAATTAGAACCAAACTAAGTCACGATAGATGGCCACTTCCAATAGCGCTATCCTACAGGTAATCCTCATTGAAGATGGCAGCAAGCGGGGAACATCTCAAAGTTTTGGAACCTTTTAGAAAACACACGCGAAATCTTATAATCTACTGGTCAAATAAGAGCCAAACGTTATCACAATGGTTGTTAGATGGTCCCTTCAAAAAGGTTATCCGAAAGGTCTTAAATCTATTCAAGATGGCAGCCAGCGGGAAGCATAGTTCAACCTTAGACCTTATGGAAAATATCCGACAGGTCTTCACTCTATTCAAGATGGCAGCCAGCGAGGAACATAGTTTAACATTGGACCTCATGGAAAACACATTCTAAGATTTTTATGCCCCAGATCGAGGATCGGGGGCATATTGTTTTTGTCCTGTCTGTGTGTCTGGTTGTCTGTCTGTCTGTTTGTCTGGTTGTCTGTGTGTCTGTGTGTCTGTCTGTGCGTCCGAAACTTTAACCTTGGCTATAACTTTTGAACTATGTAAGATAGATTTTTCATACTTTGCAAGTGTATAGGTCTAGTCAAGAGGAACATTAATATGCAAAAAAAAATTTTGGTCAGGTCAAAGGTCAAGGTCACAGAGGTCAAAAGGGGGAGAAATTGGCTGTTATCACATATTTGACTGTAGAATCCTTATTATTTATCCTATTTAGACAGGATTTGTTTTATGTTATTGCTAATAAAATTGCGCAACTGTAGTATGCTGACAGATTTGAAGTAGCATTTAACGTTTTTGAGAAACAAGAGGCCCAAAGGGGCACAAATGAAAAAAAAAAAAAAAAAATTGTCTGAACTTGAAGCAGTATTTTTTTCTGTAGGTTTCTTATAGCATTCTTAAACAAATACATTTAAGAATATAAAACATTCGTCTGTTTCAGAATAAAGGGGTTTAATTGGGTGTTTTATGGTAACTTTTTAACTATGTTAGATAGACTTTTACTACTTAGCATGTGTATAGATCTTGTCAAGAGGAACATAAATATGCAAAAAATTTGTTCAAAGGTCAAGGTCACAGAGGTCAAAAAGGGGCAAAATTGGGTATTTTCATATATTTTACTGTAGAATCTGGGGGCAAATGTAGTGTTTCACAAAGACATCTTGTCTTCTCCGGAACTACTAGCCAAAATAGAACCAAACTTAGTCACAATGGTCATTAGATGGTCCCCAGAAAAGTATCGCAGGTATGTTCCTTATCTAAGATGGTCATCGGCACGAAATATAATTAAGTATTGGACCCTATGGGAAAACACATTCAAAGATATTCTGATAAACTATTAGCACAATAAGAACTTAACTTAGACACAAGGACCCCTAGATGTATGGCTCTACAAAAGATACCCGGCAGTTTCGTACTTCATCAAAGATGGACGCCAGCAGGGAACATTGGTTGACATTGAACTCTAAGGAAAAGACATTTAAAGATGTTCTCTGAACCTACTAATCCAAATAAAACCAAACACTGTCAGAGTTGTCATTAGATGGTCCCCTCTAAAAGGGTATCTGACAGGATAAATTTGGCGCCATAGAACTGTATGGAGACCACGGTCAAAGATCTTCTCTGTGCCACTCTTATTATGATGATCCTTTGGCGGTCCACCTTCAAAACACACAATATTGCTGCCAGCAGATAACAACATAATGTGACATTGGACCCTAAGGAAAACACTATTTTTTTCTGTTAGGATTCTCATATGGAGTATTTTGACCCGAAAAAACAAAAACAAAACAATACTGGTCATTCTTCAGAATGTGAAATCTGCTTATATATGCCCATGAGACCAAAACAACCTTTTGAGAGCATGTAGTGTTGGAATGGATAGAAAATGTTCTATAACGACTCCACTGACTTGACCCCTCTTTCCTTTACTTTTAGATATACTTTACTGTTGTTATTACTCCCCTTTGGGTCGTTGTCTCTTTGACACATTGCCCGTTTCTCTTCTTTTTTCTATTTCCTGGATACTTAGTTATATATTTTTGTCGATAGCTTCTATATTTGTTGTGTAATTAAAATTTTCAAAATAACAAATATAGCAAAACTTACCAATATTTTGTCTTTCAGCTGATTCGCAAGTATGAAGGTCTTAGTGCCGAAACAGAACTAGACGAACATCGAATAGCCATGAGAGTATTTAGTCTTAAATATCATCCTACAGAACTTAATACATTTGTAACAGGAGGCTGGGATAATATGTTGCAAGTAAGTTTGAACACAGTTTCTCGCTAATTATATCCCTGTCTTAGCGGGACGGTATATAGTGATCATAGTGTCCGTTCGTTCATCCTTGTATTCGTTCGACTGTTCCTTATTCCATCCATCATAGGGGTACACACTTTGTGGCGACTCCTCCTGTCGAACATCGGTGCGTCACTTTTGCTTTTCCTTATGGATGTTGGATTGTCAACAACCATAAAATTAACTGGAAAGTTTTTTTCAACCGCCACCATCCAATCCACGACGAAATACTCACTAGAGGATAATCACAACATATAAACAACCACAGGGCCCTCATAGAGTCATTTCTACGAAAACTTGACATAATAAAATAATTAGCTTATAGTGGACACTGTAATAAGAATGGTCGGAATAACATTTTGGAAATTACAAAAATAAGATGCAAAATTTTGAAAGTATGATAGTGTATCCATAGATGTATTAGCCAATACATCTATGGTGTATCCAAATGAGAAATTTCTCAAGAGCTAGTACACCATAACTGAGATATATATAGCA
Organism: Modiolus philippinarum; assembly: GCA_002080025.1. Classification (NCBI taxonomy): domain Eukaryota; kingdom Metazoa; phylum Mollusca; class Bivalvia; order Mytilida; family Modiolidae; genus Modiolus; species Modiolus philippinarum. Next base: position 54,097 of record MJUU01025061.1, read on the forward strand.
AGCATATATCTCTCGCACTGCAGAAGAGACAAACTCCGGTCTTAAATTACCAATGAAAGGATATGGAGTGAATACTCATGAGACAAAGTCTCAACAAATACATGTTAACCGTAATAAGCAATTGACCAATGTTTTAATTGTTCATTTTATCTTACATGTTGTGACTTGCATTTTAAAATCATGCATGTTTTTCGACCTGCAGTATTAGATATGTGTAAAACAATAATATTTAGATTCAAAATACAAATTAAAACCTTCTGCATTTCTCTCAGTTGGCAATCAGTTTAATTTAATTCGTGCAAAAGTAAAACCAAATGTAAAAATAAAAATTAATAAGACAACAACGGCTTTCGTACAACCAGTCACCATGCAAAGAAAGTAGTATGGCTTTCATAATTCATATGTCAGAACAATACATTGAAAACTTATTTAAAATAGATGTTACTTATATAAGAATTTTTTTCATATATGGAACAAATTCTGAGAACAAAAAAAAAAGAATTTTTGATATAAAAAAAAGAAAAATATTCTCTGATATACTAGTATATCATTCAGAAATTAGTTTCTAGATATGTAAAAGAAAGTTTTGATATAAGAAATTTGATTTTGTTTATATCAGAAATTTAATTTTTTGATAAATAAGAAATTCGATGTTTGATATCAAATATGGATTTTTCATATCAGGGATATCAGAAATACAATTTTTTTTTGATACAAGGAAATGGATTACAAAATAATTTAAACAATGTTTTCTGGTACCAAAAATACGTTTTTTGATATCAGAAATACGGTTTTTGATACCAGGAAATGGATTATCGGATAATTAAAAACTGATAGTTTTCTTACATCGAAAAAAATTATTCCTGATATCAAAAATATAATTTCTGATAATACTAAAAAATGACTTTCTGGTTCCAGGATATTTAGTATATAAAAAGCGGATTTCAAAATCGATTTTTCAGAAATTCAAGTTTTATTTATAATAAAACATCAAATTTTGATAGCAGGAAATCAATTTTTTTTATATAAAAAAACAGAAGTGATTTAAGAAAATCGACTTTTTTTTATCTCAAATTCATTTTTTTATAAGGAATAAAAAATGGCGTGTGTTAGGTCTAGAAATTGAAATACTTTATTTAGCGACTTTTTTAAAAAGCGACATGGGATTATATTGATGTATACGCCAAACAATTTCCTTGTGGCAGTCTTAGTTTTTGTTTTGTGCTAACTATTCTCTATATCATCATTTTTTGTTTGTTTCTCTATTTCACTGTTTTTTTTTATATTATTACACTAGGCTTATTATTCTATTATATAACCGCATGCTTTGATAATTGTTGTACTATATCACCATGTTTCTGGACCTTTCGATTTTCGCAATTTTTCTGGGTCCGTCGTTGAATATTCTTTTGATGTAATTTGCGTTTGTAAATATAAAAATGACAAAGTTGCATAATAAACAGGAAATTGCATTATGCTGTTCACATTTTCCCCCAAAAGTAACCTTTCATCAGCAGCATTCAAATTCAATAATGTGGAAACCATAATCCAAAAATATTCATAACTTCGTAATAACTGTACGATACATATTGAATAAACAATTAGTTTGTTAATATTTCTAGATTTGGGACAATCGTGAAGAAAGTGGCTTCCAGAGGACTATTTCCGGTCCCCATATTTGTGGTGACAGCTTAGATTTAAAAGCAAGTATAATTGGTATTAATTGCGTTTGTATGCAAACACAAGAAGTTTCTAAAACGGACTCCAATATCAGAAATCAATTGCTAAACATGAGAAAGGAACATTTATTGCAACCTTTCTGTAAAATTCAACAAAATTCACTGAAAGTTTGATTTTCCCGCCTTTTTGTATGGTTTGATGGCAATCCTCGTCATTTGAAGTTTTGAAGACCAGAAACCAATTCTACACATGTAAGACAACCTTCCTGTTAAGTTTTCATCTAATATTGAGCACTATTGTTTTGTAGCCTTTTTACCGTTTCTTTGGAAACAGGTTCTATTTTGAAAATTCGTAGTACAATATGCAAAACTTCAAATAATGTGCCAACTTCCCACTAAGTTTCAGTACCCTAGCTTTTACAATCTCTGAGAATCAAACAGACAAAAAAGGGGTGGTTTTCCTCCCTTTTGTCCGTTTCCATTGCAACGGCAGCCATTTCGAAAATTCCAAAATCGAAAGGGCCATCAAGGCATCAGCATCTATCATCCTGTGATGTTTCATGGATTACCGATGTCCGGGAAATCGGCCCGGCAAACGGAAGAAGAATGATAAAGATTACAAACAAAGTAAAAACTCCACAAACTTCGTTTGGGAGACTTAATAACAAGTTATAACGAAACACAAAAGTCTCCCAAACGAACTCGCATATCGGATTTCAGGGCATTACGAGATTCCCTTTTAAAAAATTGAGAAGGGGTTCCCCTTTTAAATTAGTTAGATACATTTTGCTGAAATCGAAAAATAACTAACAGAAAAATTTTATGCCTCAGAAACTTAACATGTGGTTTCATGAAGCTAGTGATAATAGTCTGTGAGGTATAGTAAAAAACATTTCAAATGTCATTTTTCCTTAAGATCCTTGATATTTTAATAATCGGCACTTGATGTTTAAGAGTTAAATTTGTAATTTTAATTTAATGAAAAATAAGACTTACTGGAATTTATCATTATTCAGAATGATACCATTGTAACCGGTTCTTGGGTTCGTGACAATCCATTACAAGAATGGGACTGGGGATCAGGTAAATGCATCAGAGATATTCCATTTAGATGTAACACAAAAGAGGGCGCATATATATATTGTACAAAGTATTGTGATAATGATGTCATCATGGCTGGTGGAAGTGGTACCAATAGTGTACAGGCGATAGATAAACAAACAGGCAAGGTAAGATTCTATATTCCATTTGAAACTTTATCTAAAAATGTGCAGATTCTTGTTACAAAAAGCCATAAAAATTGTCATCATACAGGATATTATTCTACATAAAATTTCTCATATGTTTTATCGTTTTATGACTAAAACTGAAGGGTCTACTTTCTAAACAAATTACAGAAATAACAGTTAATACAAAGGAATGTAATCCTAGTTAGTCGTTTCTTACAGCTTTGAACAAGCGATACATATAATGTGGACAAGATGTAGTACATGGTTACAATCCGCTCCTCTCCTCTTCACCCTTGGCAGAACAAGCTTGATTTCTGAAATCTAAAATCCATTTTTTTTATTGGTTCCAGTTAACCTTCGCTGCAGCCAATCAAATAGCTTACATTCAGATTTTAAATATATATCGTAACAATAAAACTTAAAATATGGTGTTTTGTGATTTTTGAAGGTTTATTTCCTTGTAGTAAAATATATTGTGAATTGTTGTATTATTAGATGCAATGAATATTCTTTAATTATTACAATAAATCATACTGAAACTATTACTTCAAAGGGAGATAATTTGAAAATGATGTTTCACAAATTGAGGCTCAATCCGCCAAGGTTGAAGAGGAGAGGAGCGGATTGTAACCCTTGGCTGGCGAAGATGGATGTAGTACTGGAATTAAAATAACATAAAGCACTTCTTTATCACTCCTCGGCGGGATCTCGGAGATAAAGAAGTGCTTTATCTACTACATAAAATCGTTTAGTTCGTAAATTGAATACGAGCTACTTGGAAATGGTTTGTATTCATTCAGTATTAAGGGTAAAATGGTGTTAGGCAATGTGTATATTTCTTATTAGTTGTTTATTGATTTGTTCTTGTTTAGAAAAGACACTAAAAAGAAGTTTTATTATAACAGAGAAAATAACAGGAAACACCTATAATGGCCGAAAATCAATCACATGCCAAAATCCACAAAGGAACTGTTGATTAAACCGTTAAACATCTGTCCCCTTTCCCTATATTATTAGTATAATACAAATTTAACCCAACATAGGTAGACTAATAATTCCAAGACCACTATCTTAAAAAAGGAGGAATAAGACAAAATGTTATTTAGAAAGATGGATCGTGGACTATGTTGGTTAAATTTTATTTACTTCAATTTGTCTGTTATAACTGAAGAATTGTATATTAAAATGACTACAATGATTTCTGAAGAGTTGCAACGGCTAAATGATAGCAAAATCAGTTACTCGGTACTTACTGTCCTAACCAAAATAAAATTATCAAGTTTGTATCACTTGCCATCTTTAACAATGATGATTGAAAGTTTTATCTCACATATATCACAGCATTCAAGGGTACATCGACTTCTTCGTTCACGTTATGCTTCGGATTAATAAATCGCATCAATGAAACTACATAAAACTACTCTCGATGTTTCTTGGCAAAGAGTTAATGTTACAATTTACGTATCATTTGGTATTCTATATCTGTTCTTTTATTAGATTAGTTACATTACAAAAACCATATTGATGTTCCTTACCGGTATATTTGTGCAACATTTGTTATTGTAGGACAAATTGAAAAACAGTTGCAAAAATGGCAAATAATTATGTAAACCTAACACTATCTAAATTGTATTACTCTTACCTTTACTTACAGATGATCGCCGAAATTGAGATGAAGGGTACCAATGCATCAAGAGGTCCTGTCCATGCCATCGATGTAGCAGATGGTGGACGTATGTTTGCAATGGGAGGATACACTGACAAATTGATACTTGGAAGCTTGTGCTGAAGACAGATGGTGACTGTGTTTTTGCAATCTATTTTTCAACCTCGACAAAGTCAATTGGAAAAGTATAGCTCCTCCTGATGAGTTCCATCTTTGATAAGCGTGATCTTTGGAAAACTGTCAATGTATTAGTCATAATGAACTGTTTATTATCAGAAAATAGATTTATTCACTGAAAAAGAATAAATATTGACAACTGTAATACATTATCTGCAATAGTACTAAAGTTATATTATAATAGAATTTTGATTGGATGGAAACCATTCCATTGCATCCGAATTCTTAAATTTTAGTACACATGAAGTGAAATATTGTATTTTTTTAAAAGTTTCTTAAAATGATATGTAGTTGTTTAATTTATAATAAGAGTCAAAATTGTTTGCTGAATTAATCGTTGGAACTCTTCATTGAATGACTGTATTTTATCCCTCAAATTTCAATTTAGTGCCATGAGATTTTAAATGCATTATAAGTTTCTATCAGTCATGTTCACTTTGTTTTTAAGTAGAATTATTTATAATTTTGTATCTCTATTGTTGATATTATAAATATTTACCTCATTGTAATTTTGGAAATGCTTTTATTATTATTCCGTCCATTTTTTATATCTTTTCTGAATCTGCAATATCTCTTGTTTTTTTTTTATTAGAAATAGGGCTAAAATTTGCCTAAACATTGCAAAAATGCTTGAAACATCTGCAATGGATCTGAAAGGAAAGTATGTAAGAAGTTCGGATAGGAAAATATGAAAATTTATCATATTCATACAGAACATTTCCACAGCTGTAAATAATGCATAAGAATAGAAAATCAAAAACTCATAACTTACCTGTCTTGAAGTAATACAGTTGTAACTGGATAAATGTTAAAATTAGAAAAAAAAACACTCAAGATAATTGTCACTGTTCCTTGAATTTGTACTTAAGATACATTTTTGCAGCCCTTTTCACAAAAAAACCTTACCATAAAAAGAAGTCGTAAATCTTTAGCATTTCATATTGACTTACGAATAAATTTATCATAAGATTTTTTGTGAAAAGAGCTGCTGTTATATTGTTCACGGGCATTATTCCCCTCGTAAACAAAATATGTTTTATTGTACTTTTGTTTTCACTTGCAATTGATGTCATGTCTTCCATACTTTTTTTCTTTGCAATCTTAACTTTTTTTATTGTTCTGCATCAATGAAAAGTTGAATGACACTTTGTTTACCTTTGTTCGTCCTGGCGTAATTCCTTAAATCCAAATAAAGATCAAGTGTTATTCAGGATGAGGGTTTAGCATTTTGTTTGCTGTGTTTACTTCAAATATACTGATTGATTGTTAGTGGGTGGGAAATGTGCATATTTTTCACGCAGAGTCTTGATTTTTATCAATATTGGCAATTTTTGAGGAATAGTTTTTCGTGCGAAAGGGAGGTGCACAATCGTTAGGCAATAATTATACTTCACTGAATAATTGTATTAAACGATAGCTATATGTACATATTTTCAGTACATTTTGTCTGTTTTGAGAAAATTTTGGTAATTATGTGCATAATAAATGTTGCAGTTTTTTTTATACTACTCCTACAATATTAATGTTCAGAAATTTATATTAAAATGAATGCATACCATGGAATTTTTATTCAGAGCGTAGTGTGGGTACCATAATCTCTTGTTTACAAATGATAATTTATTTATTCTGTCATAAAAAGCAACGTATCTGTAATAAAAAGCAACGTATTAAGAATAAGCTGTAAATGTTGTTACACGCATCTAATTCGGAAATTAAGGACAATAATTCTTTTGTTATATAAGTAGATATTGAATAATACTTTATATTCTCGGTCTTATTAAATTGCATTAGTCATAACATTTTTTTACGACCGCAAAAATTTTGCAGTCGTATTATGGTATGGCGCTGGCGTCGGCGTCTGCATCGGCGTCTGCGTCGGCGTCTGTGAACAGCATGACTTAAGTTCTAGTGGACGGATTGTTATCAAATTTTAGTATGATATTTGTTGGCACCTGCTTAAGCCCGGGTTTTAATTTCGCGTTCCCTGCCCCTTCCGTTTTACAAAAAGGGGCATAAAAGAGGCAAAAAGGGGTTAAATTAGGTATTTTCATGTCTATGGACAGCATAACTTTGGTTTTAGTAGACGGATTGTTTTCAAATTTTAGTATGATGCTTCTTGGCACATTCCTGAGGTCTGTTTTTTCCATTACTTTATGGCCTTACCCATTTCAGAATTAGGGGCCAAAAAGGGTTAAATTGGGTGTTTTCATATATTTTAACTGTAGAATGCTTAGTATTTATCAGATTTTGATGGCGTTTCTTTCAGTGTAATCCTTAGAAAATTTTCAGTCTGTTATGTGCAACGGATTTCATGTCGCATATACCGTTCACGATATATATGGGGCCCAAAAGGGGCAAAAGAATTTCAAAAATTTTATTTTTTTAATTTTTAGTCCGATTTTGATGCAATTTTTTGCGCTGGATTCCTGATGACAAATAAACATAGCCCTGCTCGATCAGATTTTGTATAACTTGTATCCTTTCCAAGCTATGAGGGGCCCAAACGCGGTTTACTAAAATTTGTATTTTTCATCTGACTTCAATTGGATTTTTTTCTTTAGATTTCTCTCATTGTAGGCTTTCAGTAATATTTCAACAGATTTAGCATAGCTCTTACTGTTTCTGAGCTATAAGGGGTATAAGGGACCAAAACTGCAATTTATAGAAATATGTGAAATCTTTATATAACATCAGATTTTGATGGGATTTTTCTTTGGATTCCTCTCATTGCAAGCTTTTAGTAGTATTCCAACATATTTGACGTAGCACTTACAGTTTCCGAGCTATAAGGGGTCTAAGGAGCCAAAATTGCAATTATCAGAAATATGTGAAATCTTTATTTTTCATTATATTTAATGGGATTTTAGTTCGCCTCAACGAAGTTGAGGGGGACTATTGGAGTACCCCCGGCGTCCTCGTCCTCGTCCTCGTCCACGTCCGCGTCCGCATTTGGGCATATATCTCTGCAACTATGCATGGTAGGGTCATCAAACTTTGTACGCAGGTGCATCTTGGGATGACTCACAGTCTCCAAGAAAATTGGGTCTCTCCGACCTTTATTTTCTGCTTGATTGGCTTTCATTCAAATTTACATCAAGATCATATCTCAGTCAGTATACATGATAGGATCAACTTACCTTGCATATGCATGCATCTTTGATGGTAGGTCAGCATCAAGGCAAAATTAGGTCACTTTGACCTATATTTTATGCTTGATTGATTTACATTCAAGTTTTCTGACTATTTCAGATCTCAGTCACTATACATTGTAGGATCATGTTACATTGCATATGCATGCATCTCTAATGATAGGTCAGCATCCAGGCAAAATTAGGTCACTTTTGACCTTTATTTTACGCTTGATTGATTTACATTCAAGTTTTCGGACGAGTTTAGATCTCAGTCACTTTACATGGTTGGATCATGTAACCTTACATATGCATGCAACTCTGATGGTAGGTCAGCATCTAGGCAAAATTAAGTCACTTTGACCTATATTTTACGCTTGATTGGTCTACATTCAAGTTTTTGGACGAGTTCAGATTTCAGTCACTTTACATGGTAGGATTATGTAACCTTGCATATGTATGCATTTCTGATGTAAGGTCAGCATCGAGGCAAAATTAGGTCACTTCGACATATATTTTATGCTTGATTGATGAACATTCAAGTTTTCGGACTATTTCAGATCTCAGTCACTATACATTGTAGGATCATGTTACATTGCATATGCATGCATCTCTAATGATAGGTCAGCATCCAGGCAAAATTAAGTCACTTTGACCTATATTTTACGCTTGATTGGTCTACATTCAAGTTTTTGGACGAGTTCAGATTTCAGTCACTATACATGATAGGATCATGTAACTTTGTATATGCATGCAACTCTGATGGTAGGTCAGACCTATATTTAACGCTTAATTGATTTACACTCAAGTTCTTGGATGGGTTCATATCTCAGTCACTATACATGTTAGGATCATGTAACAACGAGGCGAACTCTGTAATCGTTGATTACCTATGTTTTTCTTTTGATTCCTCTCATTGCAAGTTTTTAGTAGTATTCCAACTGCTTTGACGCAGTTCTTACAATTTCCGAGCTATAAGGGGTCTAAGGGGCCAAAAGTTCAATTATCAGAAATATGTGAAATCTTTATTTTTATCATATTTTGATGGGATTTTTTTCTTTGGATTATTCTCATTGTAAGCTTTCAGTAGTATGGCAATAGATTTTGCGTTGCTCTTACGGTTTCTAAGCTATAATGGATCAAAGGGGCCAAATTGCAATATTTCAAATTATTTGAAATCTGTATTTTTCATTGGATTTCAATCCGAGTTTTTTCTTTTGCTTTCTCTTGATGTAAGCTTTTAGTTGGTAGTCAACAGATTTTGATTAGGTCTTACGATATCCTATAGATAAGGGTAAAAAAGGGCTAATTTTTATTTTCACTAGTTTGTGTCCAGTTAATTGATGTGTCAATGTCGTTATTGTGTCCAGCAAATTACTGNGCAGGTGCATCTTGGGATGACTCACAGTCTCCAAGAAAATTGGGTCTCTCCGACCTATATTTTCTGCTTGATTGGCTTCCATTCAAATTTACATTCAAGATCATATCTCAGTCAGTATACATGATAGGATCAACTTACCTTGCATATGTATGCATCTTTGATGGTAGATCAGCATCAAGGCAAAATTAGGTCACTTTGACCTATATTTTATGCTTGATTGATTTACATTCAAGTTTTCTGACTAGTTCAGATCTCAGTCACTAAACATGGTAGGATCATGTTACCTTGCATATGCATGCATCTCTAATGATAGGTCAGCATCCAGGCAAAATTAGGTCACTTTTGACCTATATTTTACGCTTGATTGATTTACATTCAAGTTTTCGGACGAGTTTAGATCTCAGTCACTTTACATGGTTGGATCATTTAACCTTACATATGCATGCAACTCTGATGGTAGGTCAGCATCTAGGCAAAATTAAGTCACTTTGACCTATATTTTACGCTTGATTGGTCTACATTCAAGTTTTTGGACGAGTTCAGATTTCAGTCACTTTACATGGTAGGATTATGTAACCTTGCATATGCATGCATTTCTGATGTTAGGTCAGCATCGAGGCAAAATTAGGTCACTTCGACATATATTTTATGCTTGATTGATGAACATTCAAGTTTTCGGATGAGTTCAGATCTCCGTCACTATACATGATAGGATCGTGTAACCTTGCATATGCATGCAACTCTGATGGTAGGTCAGACCTATATTTTACGCTTAATTGATTTACATTCAAGTTCTTGGATGGGTTCATATCTCAGTCACTATACATGTTAGGATCATGTAACCTTACATATGCATACATCTCGGATGGTAGATCAGCATCCATGCGAAATTGGGTTACTCTGTCAATGTGCCACAACGAGGCGAACTCTGTAATCGTTGATTACCTATGTTTTTCTTTTGATTCCTCTCATTGCAAGTTTTTATTTGTATTCCAACTGCTTTGACGCAGTTCTTGCAATTTCCGAGCTATAAGGGGTCTAAGGGACCAAAAGATCAATTATCAGAAATATGTGAAATCTTTATTTTTCATCGTATTTTGATGGGGTTTTTTTCTTTGGATTATTCTCATTGTAAGCTTTCAGTATTATGGCAATAGATTTTGCGTTGCTCTTACGGTTTCTAAGCTATAATGGATCAAATGGGCAAATTGCAATATTTCAAATTATTTGAAATCTGTATTTTTCATTGGATTTCAATCCGAGTTTTTTCTTTTGCTTTCTCTTGATGTAAGCTTTTAGTTGATAGTCAACAGATTTTGATTAGGTCTTACGATATCCTATAGATAAGGGTAAAAAAGGGCTAATTTTTATTTTCACTAGTTTGTGTCCAGTTAATTAATGTGTCAATGTCGTTATTGTGTCCAGCAAATTACTGTGTCCACATTCATTTTAGTTTTCACTTGTTCAAATTTCAGTGGTCGAAATGCTGCGGTCGTATCATGCTGCGCTCAGCGTAGCCCTTTATTTTTTGCTATTATTATATCAACAACTATAAACATTGCTTTATTAGGAAAGTATCTAGGTGTAAATCAAAAATGGATGTTTTCCTGGATGTCTTTCAGAAAAAAATCGAAATACTAAGGTGATCTTGGAATTCCTGAAAAGATTGCTGAAGTGCCCCGTCGTTTTTATTACCTGGTCAGACCAATCTCTAAAGGACGCTTGCTGAACATTTGTGTGTTGAAAGACTAAGTGACTCAGATTAAAGTTTGTGGAACATTTCAAACCTTAAAGAAGACTCAAACATGTAATCTAACAAAAGCTAAGATAAAAGGCGAAGGGATTAGTCGTCCTTTCTGTCTGTTTCATTCTCTTGCCTCCATGTTAAATCACTAAGATTTCAATCTGTCTGATATCACACCAGTAATGTGTCGATGTTGTAAGGATTCCTGCAAATAAATCTCTCCTTCGGACTCCTGAATATCTTAATTAAATTAATTATACTTGTTAGCGCCAAGTAAAAGCTACGCTAAATAAAATTATTTGATTATTTTAAAAACAGATAAAAAAGTTTTCGATTCGACACGTTAACGCCTTTTTTCAAAATGTAATTTGATAATGAAAGGATATGTAGCAAATGCACAGTAGACAATATCACTACAAATAAATGGTAAAAACAAGCAATGAAACAACGCTTTTATCGTTGTTCTTTATTTTGAAGTCACCATCAGCTTTGTACATACACCTTAATAGGTTCATGACAGTCCCTAGCACCGATTTGAGCAGAATTAATTACGTATTAAAATTACTGCTCTTTTTATGACCCGCCCACGAATGTGCAAGGGGCATATAGTGTTACCCTTGTCCGTCCTTCCGTACGACCGTATGTCCATACGTCCGGTTCAGTTTTGCGTTTAATCCGTTTCTCAGAAACTGTAAGAGGTAGAACAATGATAATAGGTAGATCTTTGATAGTACTACATAGTTCACTAGGTAGACTGACTCTTTGACCTATATTTCATGCTTGAGTGACTCTGGTTCAGTTTTATATTTAAGTCCATTTCTCAATAACTATCCATTATAGGACAATGATATTTCATCAAATTAATTGCCTTGATAAGTACTACCTAAATCTTTGACAATTAGGTGACCTTGACCTATATTTTACGCTTCAGTAACTTTGGTTAAGTTTTGTGTTAAATAGGAAAAAGAAGGGAAACGGGGAATGTGTCAAAGAGACAACGACCCAAAGGGGAGTAATAACAACTCAAAGCCACCATAAGATCTTCAATGAAAGGTGAGGAAACCCCACACCCAATGGCAGGTCGGAGTTGGCCCCTTAATAAAGAGTAATCAAGTTCAGCGAAATAAACATCATTCTAGACTCCCATAGACATATAGTGAACTAACTAGAAAACAGACAAGACACACAAAGGCTTAATAAATTTCCTGACTTAGGACAGACGCAAACCTGNCGTAATTATAACCCTTATGAATTAGACGATTTAAAGGTTTTATAAGTTTGTTAGGCGAGTTTAAGTATTTTTTACTCTTATGTAAAACATTACCATAAAATAAGGGATGTGAAATGCCAGCCTTGATTAGATGTTACAGGTTGCATTATATTTATGAACTATTAAAGTCTTTATATCGATGATAAAATTTAGTAAAGGTTTTAACTAGTTTATGATAACGAAAACCTTGATGTAATAGTTTTATAGTTATGAAAAGATTCCGTTCATTAAAATCGCAAACTTTATTACATACTCGAGCAAATCGAACAAGTTGAGATATGTAAACACCATATGATGGCGCTAATGGAACATCGCCATCCAGAAATGGATAATTAACTATGGGAAAAGAAACATCGTCCCTTTTATCATACATTTTAGTATCTAATTTACCATTCGTTATATCAAAATTGATGTCTAAGAACGGACAATGATGGATATTAGAATGGGCTTTATTCAAAGTAAGTTATTTAGGGTAGATGTCCTAAAAGTCCATTTCTCAACAACTATACATTATAGGACAATGATATTTCATCAAATTGATTGCCTTGATGAGTACTACACAAATTGAAAATAAGGTTGTTTTGACCTACACATTACGCTTCAGTGACTTTGGTTAAGTTTTGCGTTTAAGTCCATTTTTCAACAACTACTCATTATAGGACAATGATGTTTCATCAAAGTAATTGCCTTGATGAGTACTACCCAAATCATTGACAGTAAGATGGCTTTAACCTACATTTTAAGCTTCAGAGACTTTGGTTGAGTTTGCCTTTAAGTCCATTTATCAGCAACTTCACATTATAGGACAATGATATTTCATCAAAGTAATTGCCTTGACGAGTACTACCCAAATTATTGACAAATATGGTGGCTTTGACCTACATTTTACGCTTCGGTGAATTTGGTTAAGGTTTGCCTTTAAGTCCATTTCTCAACAACTAATAATTACATTCATTCTGCTTCGTATGGAAAATCCCCGTATTTGATTGGTTACGAGTACTTCCGAGTACTTCCGATCATTTCCGTAACTGTGTTTTATCAGTCAATAAAACTACAGCAGCACGTGACTCCTTGACAACGACAAAAGTAAACAAAGACGGCGGAGTAATCCAAACTAGGAAATGGTGCATCATCTACGAATTTCATTACGTTATCTAACATGAAGACTTGCATTTCATTTACGGAATGTAATTATAAGTATTGAATGCAATATTTTGTAGTTTAATTGTCGTGTAAAAGGGTGGGCCGTAGCACATTTCTCACATGAAGCGCTGGCGCGCTTCATTCAAAATGTGCTACGGTCCCTTTTACACTCCAATAAAACTACAAAATATTGCATTCAATTCTTAACACATTATAGGACAATGATATTTCATGGAATTAACTGCCTTGATGAGTACTGCCAAAATTAATGACTATTAAGTGCTTTGACCTACATTTTAATATGAGGTTGTCCTTTGCGATAAATCTTTTGGCGGGGCATCCGTGTCTTACAGACACATTCTCTATTTTAGGATGGATTCGGGATTGTCAACTGACATAAAATTAATTGGCAAAGTGGTCATGCAACAGATGTCATTCGTTGCTCGACAAAAAGACTCATAGAAGACAATCAAAACAACCACACGGCCCTCAATGAGTAAATTGCAAGATAACTTTGCATAATAAAATATTGAGATGTGGGCACTATAAACAGAATTGTCAGAATAACATGTGTGAATTTACAAAATAATAATAATAATAATTAAAAGGTCAATTGTTCAGAGAACAATTGCAAGGTCTTTCACCATGATAACATGTTTGAGTTTGACTTTGTTGTCTATATCAGTCAAAAATTTGATAATAACAAAAGTTCTGACCTTTATAAGTCTTTTGCTCAACGGTTGCTGAGGACTTTTTCGAAAAATTAGCTTGTTGCTCAGGACATGATAGTAACTTCCGGTTGGCATTGTCATTTATTTCCTCTTTACAACATTACAAACTTTTTTGCCTACGGTTGCTAAGGACTTTTTCGGAAAATAAGCTTGTTGCTAAGGACATGATAGTCACTTCCGGTTGGCATTGTCAT
>MJUU01025062.1:10686-22881 GCA_002080025.1 Modiolus philippinarum
TTTTTGCGATTGGCGCCATGCCCTTTTCAAATCCTGGCTAGAACACTGTATTTGGAAACCAAATTTCATTGAAATCGGACACCATTGAATTTTCCTGCCAATTTTGGCAACCATTTGAAAATGGCAGTCAACAAACAATTTTCAACATCAGTTTTGAAGTAGTGACATCAATATCCACTTGGATACTAAATTTAAATGAAATCAGATAATGTTGAATTTTCCTGCCTTTTTTGGCAGCCATTTTGAAAATTGCGGTCAATGAACAATTGTTAACATCTGTTTTGAAGTTGTGACATCAATACCTATTTGGATATCAAATTTCATTGAAATCGGACAATGTTGAATTTCCCCGCCTTTTTTGGTGGCTATTTTGAAAATGGCTGTCAACAAACAATTTTCAACACAGGTTTTGAAGTCGCAACATCAATATCTATTTGGAAAACAAATTTCATTGAAATCTGACAATGTTGAATTTTCCCGCCTTTTTTGGCGGCCATTTTGAAAATGGCGGTCAACAAATTATTTTCAACACCAGTTTTCAAGTCGCCACAACATGCCAAAGATTTCATCATGTTTCACTTTATCTTCATCTTCTATAGTTTTGGAAATAAAAGACGAAAAATACAAAATTTTAAAAATTCGGTGAAAAAGGGCAATAACTCCTACAAGGGTTTATGGATTTTCTATTCAAAATTTCGAGGTGGGTAGATCTTGATATGCTGAACATGTTTGCAATTTACACTTGACCTCTATCTGTTAAATTTTTGAAATAAAAAAATAATGCAAAAATTTTGAAAATTTTACAGAAAAAGGGCTACAACTCTGAGACAGGTTTTCAGATTTTCTTCAAAATTGCACAGTAGGTAGATCTCATCATGCTGATCATTTTTACCTCATGTCACAATTTTGATATCTGTATTAAACAGTTTTCAAGTAATTTGCAAAAAACTGCAATTTACCCCTATGTTCTATTTTTAGTAACAGCTGCCATGTTGTTTGGTCTACGGACATAAAAATCACAAACTTGAAAGTGCATACCCTGGTGATGATTCAGGCCAAGTTTGATTAGTATTGGCCCAGTAGTTTCAGAGGAGAAGATCTTTGAATAAAAGTTAACGGACAGACGGACGAAGGACGCCGAGTGATGGCAAAAGCTCACATGGCCTTTGGCCAGGTGAGCTAATTTTACGGAAAAAGGGCTGTAACTCCCAGACGGGTTTTCCGATTCTCTTCAAAATGGCAGGGCAGATAGATCTTGGCATTCTGAACAATTTTACTCCATGTCAGATTTTTGTTTTCTGTAACCATTTTCCAGTTATTGGCCAAAAACTGCAATTTACCCCTATGTTCTATTTTTAGCAACAGCAGCCATGTTTTTCATCGGATCATTATAAAATGAAGATTATTTGTAGGGAACATGTCGTAGATGATTACTGTAAAGTTTCAAACCATTCAATCCAGTGGATTCAGAGGAGAAGATTTTTGAAAAAGTTTACATCGGATGCCGGACGCAAAGTGATGGCAAAAGCTCACCCTGGCAAAGCCAGATGAGCTAAAAAAAAGTATTGTGCAGATCTGTACCTCATCTAAGATGACAGCCAGTGGGAAATTTTTTAACACTTAAAGGACGTCTCAAAAACGATTCCAATTTGAACCAAAGTTAGTCATAAATAATGGTCCTTACATGGTTCCTTCAAAAAAGCAGGTCCATATGTCATGTGCTATTTGTTCCTAAATAATATTTGTTCCAAAGAAACAAATATTTAAGTATTTGTTAGTAACAAATACAAATAAAAATTTTTCCAAAAGGAAGAAATATTACACCAATGTTTATAGTATTTTTTCCCAAGGAACTTTTGCTATGATGAACAAATATAAATATGTGACACATACCACATCCAAGATGGCCGCCAGCGAGGAACAGTTTAACATTGGACCCTATGGAAAACACATTCAAAAATCTTCTTATATTCATGATTATCCCGACAGTACAATTTATCATTCAGAGACTGTCATATCAGCCAGAGGCGTTAGTTAAGGTTGATATGGGTCGAGGGATGATATGTGGATCCATCAAATAAATGAGCATTTCCATTATCTGAACCATGGTTTTTCAAATGGGCTTTCTATTTGAATCCATTGTAAAACGTACATGTACATACATGCTGACATCATCACACTACTATGACATCACGAAAATGTGTGCAACAGGGCATGATAACCATTTATTTCCCTGGGGCACAGTCAGAAACCCGGTTGACTAAAATTATCTACCCTTTAAATTAGGAACTCTTCAAAATCTAGCCAAAAACTTGTACCTCAAAAATGGACGCGGCGGTTTGGACAGGTCCTAAAAATGTTACTATAACATTAAAAAATCGTTAAATACCGGAAGTAATACAAAACAGATAAGATAGCAAGTAGTTTTTCTTTCAATCTCATTATTAGAAAAGACTCTGAAACCAACAAGATGTGTTTGTGAAACACTATGCCCCCGACAGCAACCATGTCTACCATACAAAATAAATACATGTACTAAAATTGCAATCACTAGAAATTAAGGTTAAGTAGACATATGTACTAAGCTCCATTAGATCTATCCACATATAGAATATCAAGCCTCTTGCAATGATATGTAATTTGTAATTTGCGAGATATAAGCAAAATCTAAATTTTGACCTCTGTGACCTTGACCTTTGACCTGACCTTAATGAAATTTGCATAATGATGTTCAGCTTTATATGATCAATATACAGGCCAATTATGAAGGTCCTATCACATCTGGTTGAAAAGATATAGGCAATGTTAAAGTTTTTGTTAAAGTTTTCAATTTTGCACTCAGTGACCTTGACCTTTGACCTGATCCAAATTTTTTTGGTGCATTTGTATTTAGCTTCATTAGATCTATTCACATACAGAATATCAAGCCTCTAGAAATTGTAATTAACGAACTATATAAAAATCTAGATTTTGACCTTTTGACCACTGTGACCTTGACCTTTCACCTGACCTTAGTGAAATCTGCATAATGCTGTTCAGTTTCATATGACCAATATACAGGCCAAATATGAATGTCCTATCACATCTGGTTGAAAAGATATAGGCAATGTTAAAGTTTTTGTTAAAGTTTTCAATTTTGCACTCGGTGACCTTGACCTTTGACCTGACCCAAATTTTTTTGGTGCATTTGTATTAAGCTTCATTAGATCTATTCATATATATAATATCAAGCCTCTAGCAATTGTAATTAACGAGCTATATCAAAATCTAGATTTTTGACCTTTTGACCTCTGTGACCTTGACCTTTGACCTGACCTTAGTGAAATTTACATAATGATGTTCAGCTTTACATGATCAATACACATACCAATTATGAAGGTCCTATCACATCTGGATTAAAAGTTATGAGCCAGGTTAAAGTTGCGGACAGACAGACAGACAGACAGACAGGACAAAAACAATATGCCCCCGATCTAAAGATCTGGGGGCATAAAAATAACTTACAAAATAGGAGTTGTAGTCATTGTTATGTCGACTCGGAAGGCATTTATTAACAACTAGACGACTAGAAAAAAAAATCGCAAAAAATTCAAATCTGATTGTGCGAGAAAAAGCACGCATTTGTTTGATCGGCCTTCCCAATGTAAATTCAAAAGTAGATTTTCAAAAAAAATTGAAGCATATGCCAAAAATCGGTACAGTTTAGAAAATCCGTTGTTAGGGTGAATCCAGGGGAGACAATTGTTTTGTGTACATTTTAAAAGGGTGTGTTTGACTTGAAAAAAATAAATCGTGCTGATTTTTTTTTCACTTTTGAGTGGCATTGACATTAAAATTTATGCTGTAATGAGTTCGGATAAGGTAGTCAGAACACTAAAATGTGACATTACTTTTATTCAATGGGATATATTACGTGACTGTATCTACATGTGTGTTTGGAACAAAGCCTACAAAAAAGAGGGGGTTGTAAATAAGTAGCAATCGTATATGTGCAATTCGAACAGAAATAACTGTATTTCTAGCATCAGTGTCAGCTGCAAATTGTGTACCATGTTTTAAATCAGACTAATTAATTAAGTTCAAGAATATCATTACCCGGCTAGACTTCAGGAAGATTAGACTTTTTTTAGCAAAATAGTGGCCTTTTTGCTTTTTTCATTACATCTCGTGTTGACTGTAAAAACTGCTAAAGCCATAAGGCAAAAAAAAAAATATGTGTGTTAACGGTAGTCCGACAGACCCTATTTTTTCGATGCCGACCCTAGACCTTTTTATTGATTCTCATAAACAAAAAGTTCAACGTTGTTATCAACTGACCCTATTTTGATACAGGCCTCTGTAAATTCATAAGTTTATCTGGTAACATGCTTCCGCTGGTACAATTAAATAGACATTTAAACTTTTTATTTGGTTCAAAAGACATTCAAATAGACTTCCGGTTTGTAGGATTAATTTCAGAACAGACTAGGGAATGACCCGAAATTTTTTCGGATTTTGTTGACGATGCCTGAAAAAAAAAAATCCCAACCTTACCGACCCTAATTTTTTTCAGCAGACTACAGTAAACACACATATTTTTCTTTTTGGCCTAACTGTAATTTTTTTTAATTACACCGGTGAGCAATTTACTTGTTATGCAGATTCTAAAAAATCTTAAATTCACTTCATAGACCTCTTCATAAATCAAATCAAACCCGTTGACAAGTCACAAATGTCGACAGCCAAGCAAGGACAACTGGCAACCTATAACCCCTTTATGAATACGATTTGAAAAAGTTAATATTTATGCTCAGGTATGAAGCACACTTGAAAAAAAACCTGTTCTTGAGTGTACGAACCATACCAAAATTAGTCGACAACTTTTTAACAATTTAGGGTGGATTAAAAGAGTTTTCACACAAGGCAATGCATATACTTGAACTATGAAAAAAATGTAACTTACTAAAATTTGTATATACAGAATAATTATTTATGAAAGAAATTGTAACAGGACTCGTGACCTCCAAGTTTAATTCTTTTTTTCTCATCGTTGGAGAACCATGAAACCTCTAATCGCACTATCTTGATATACATACTTGTACATCTTTGTCGAGTTTCCTCCTCCTTACATATTCAGTATAATACTAATACTATCATGACTATAGCATAATACTATAATTGGAATTATTGGCGATTGGCATGGTTGAGGGACATAGGTTCCTGTGAGCCTCTTGTTTTTTTTCTCTCAATTAGTAGGATAATTAATCACAAGCCCATGTGGTGAGGGCAAACTATTTAATTTACAGAAAAAAACAAAGATATATGAAGAGCAGGAAACGGAAATTCATTTAATACCAATGTGTCAGGGCAGATTAAGGATGTATAGTTAGAGGGGATGCAATTAAAAACTAGAGAATGTGTCTATAAGACACGGATGCCCCGCCGACAAATTTTTCATAAGAAATAGCCCAAGTCAATCGGGCATAAAAATTTAACAAAGTCATTCAAGCAGAAAATAAACCAAAAGTCACTTAAGCAAAAAAAAGTAGGTCAAACTGGCCTGATTTGGATAGTACTCATCAAGTTGATTTATTTTGATGCAGCAACATTGGGATAGCATGTTAAGTTGATGGGAAACGGACTTAAATGCAAAATTTAACAACAGTCACTCAAGCATAAAATATAGATCAAAGCAACCTAATTATCAATGATTTGGGTAGTACTCATCAAGGCCATCAATTTAATGAAACATCATTCTGGTATAATGTGTAGTTGTTGAGAAATGGACTTTAATGCAAAATTTAACAAAAGTCGCTCAAGAGTAAAATATAGGTCAAAGCCACCTAACTGTCAATGTTTTGGGTAGTACTCATCAAGGCAATTAATTTGATGAAACATCATATTGTTATAATGTGTAGTTGTTGAGAAATGGACTTTAACACAAAATTTAACCAAAGTCACTCAAGCATAAAATATAGGTCATGGATCCCTAATTGTTGGTGAATCTGTTAGTACTAATCAAGGTGCATGAACTGGTGTAACATTATCAAAAATACCACAAGAGGTTGCCAATATATGGACTTAACATCGTGACGTACGGACGTACGGACAAGGGTAAATCTATATGCCCCTTCCACTTCGTTGCGGGGCATAAAAATGACCAATATATTTTTAGACAAATTTTTGGCAAAAAACTCCGATATCACCCTACTTTTTTGTTTTAGGGGAGGTGAACGCCCCTCGCACCACCCCTTAATCGGAAAGTGTAGACATTTACATTTTGTCACAAAGGGGATTTGGATTTGATATCGTGGTATACATTTGATTTTGAATTACATGTATAAGTTAACATTTAGATGGTAGAATAAATACGAAAGATCTTTTCCCTTGAAGAGGGTTTTTTTTTTTAATTTGTGCCTAACTTTCAGTCAGGGGATGGACTTGTACAAGTCATTTTTAGAACTGACTTAAGGAAGTCATTGTAATAATGTTTTCTGACTTGTACAAGTCAGATTGCAAATTAAGCTTAAACTTTTATCAGCTATTTCCATCCTTTTCTGATTTTTTAGCTATTTACTGATAATTTTTATGCACACTTTAATTTATTGGCTATCTGTCTTGATAGATGAAGTCTTGGAGGGTGACCTATTAGTATTGGTTGGTGAGCTTTGAAAATTACCCCTCTGGGAATTATAATCTTTCTTCTGAGTAAAATGACTTTCAAATGATGTGTGAAATAATGATTTTATGAATAACCTGGCATTAATACACTACATACATGACATAGATCTACAATTGTTTCATCTGAGGATAACATACATAAGAATCAGTTATTACTTAATTTTCACCACTTTTGACTTGATGAAGTCAGAATTATTTATCATTAATAACAATTTGGCTTGTACAAGTCAGAAAAGCTAATTTAATCAAGGGGAATAACCCAAAGAATCTACCAACACTGACTTCCTCAAGTCAGATAAAACTGACTTGAACATGTCAATCCCCTGACTGACTTTGGTATATTTATTTGAGGCAAAAGAAAAATAAACAAGACCTGTCGCTGAATGGCAGCCAAATATATTCCCCGCTCATTGAACCCTGGATCGATATGGTAAGTGAAAATTAAAGTTGGTGTGGTCACAATACAGGTGTGGACAAAGTACAAGTGTGGACACAATACAAGTATGGACATAATGATATAATCTTCAAGAAAGAACTTTTCACAAGGTTTCCAATGAAAATACTCTGTCTAAATCAGACAAATATGAAATTCACCTTTTTTTTAGCCTATTTGACATTTTACACAAAAATCATAAGTATCATAGAAACTTCATTACAACACTTTGAAAACAATTTTTCAAGAGGATTACAATGAAAAAGTGTGGCTCTCTAACAGTTTGACTTCACAATATCTATGCTTAATTTTTTTCTTGGAAAAAAAAAGATAATTCCAGGAGAAATCAACGAAAGTCAAAGTCTAATATCTCCCCTTCCTGATTTCAAACAATAATCATATTCCTTCATGCACATCTACATATAGTGTTCTTCCTTTGTGTAAAGTTTCATCAAAATCCTTCAAGTGGTTTAAGAGGAGTTGCGCTTACGAGGTAACCCATACATAGGGAATCAAGGAAAAGTCAGAGCTGAATTATCTCCCCTTCCTGTTTTTGGACAATTATTATATTCCTTCATGCACATCTCCATATAGTGTCCTTCCTTTGAGTAAAGTTTCATCAAAATCATTCGGGTGGTTGAAGAGGAGTTGCGCTTACGAGGTAACCCATAAAGAACACATACATAGGGAATCAATGAAAAGTCAAAGTCCAATTATCTCCCCTTCCTGGTTTCGGACAATAATTATATTCCTTCATGCACATCTCCATATAGTGTCCTTCCTTTGCGTAAAGTTTCATCAAAATCCTTCTAGTGGTTTAAGAGGAGTTGCCCTTACGAGAAGTGTGGACAGACAGACAGACAGGGTGATTCCTATATACCCCCAAACTTTGTTTGCGGGGGGTATACAAATCGGGGTTTGTCCTCAGTATTTAAAAAAACTCCTTTAATGGTTGATTTCTGTGTAGGATAAAGACATTTCAATATTTCGTTTCAAGTTCACAATTAATGTTTTAAATGTTAGGCAAAATGAAAAAATACATTAGCTTCTCAGGCCCCTGCCTCATCTCTTTTCTGGGAACTCATTTTACTTTTTTATTCAAGTTTCAAATTAAAAAAAATTGAAAATCATCTGCCTCATCACTTTTTGGGCATTTCAGTAATGTAAAAAGATGCCTCATCATGATTTTGAACCAATAAAAATAAAAATCTTCTCCCTCCCTGCCTCATCATTTTTTCAGAAAAATGGCCTGAGA
Source organism: Modiolus philippinarum (assembly GCA_002080025.1). NCBI lineage: Eukaryota > Metazoa > Mollusca > Bivalvia > Mytilida > Modiolidae > Modiolus > Modiolus philippinarum. The sequence continues at coordinate 19,035 of MJUU01025062.1, forward strand.
ATCTAATCATTACTTTTGTATGGCCTTAGTATCTTTAATTAAAACGTTTTTCTTAGTAACAATAATATGCAATTTGTATTGAAGTAGTGTTTATTGATTAAAGTTTATGCTTGGCTAAGTTAGACTTCGGTGGACTCGATTAAAGAATTGTTTTATTCCCGCCAAAATATGTCCAACTTTGAAATTAAATATAAAATCGTTGCATTTAAGTGTGAACTTTTCAATGGGTGCAAATGAAAGCACATTCTTTCTACTATACCCATGATTTTTTTCATTGAAAATTAAATATATGCCAAAAAACGGTACAGTTTAAAAAGTAACTACTGTTCTGACCGATTTTTGATAATTTTGTGATAACAATAGCTTTTTATCTTCAGTTTCCTGTGGGAATCATATGAAAAACACCATATCAATATCAATATGTGACAAAAGCAACCAAAATATATCTCTAATTAACTTTAAGAAGCGTAGCGAAAACTTAAAAAATACCTCATCACTTTTTTACCTCGTTATAGAGAGAGTTCCAATTCTTTTGTTCGATTTCAACCGGGTTTCTGACTGGGCAGTGATATGAATGGACAAACATTATAGTTATTGCATATATATATATATAAAGTCTATGTATTACATATAAATTCTGAGGGCTGTTCCAGAAAAGTTGGTCTGGGACCCTTTGAAGGCACTTCATATAAATTGTTGTGGGTGCTTTTCTTCATTCTTTTGTATTGTACATATGGGGAAGAATTCTATAGGTGGTGGGGGTCTATGAAAAGTGCCTAAATATATTTTTTAGCAAATTATTCTGAAAAACTAATTAAANTCAAACCCCCCCCCCCTCCCATGTCAATTTTTCTGGAACAGCCCTGAAATTTCTGATGTCATAATTTGCTATTACATGTATTATGTAGTAAATTGTGACATAGAAATTTTATACTTGTGTTTATATCATGACAATTAGAAAACTACAACACCAAAAATTATAATTAAATTATATAANTTTTCTTCATTCTTTTGTATTGTACATATGGGGAAGAATTCTATAGGTGGTGGGGGTCTATGAAAAGTGCCTAAATATATTTTTTAGCAAATTATTCTGAAAAACTAATTAAAATGAGATATCTAATTATGAAATGTTAAATCAATTTATAATTTTGTAAACAGACTGTAATCTATGTGTTTGTTTAATGATTAACTCATCATTTGACACTTTTCAAGTAAATTGACATGTTTTTATAGTAAGATTCAAAACTCCTCTTAATAGAATATTCCTGTTAATTGCATATTTTTTCCTGACAAATAAGGTATGCAATTAACCAGGAATCCACTGTATTATGTAGTAAATTGTGACATAGAAATTTTATACTTGTGTTTATATCATGACAATTAGAAAACTACAACACCAAAAATTATATTTAAATTATATAAGAAACTGAATGTCCAGCTCTTTTTGATCATAAAATTTTTTAATATGAAAATAGGACAAAAAATAAGCTCTACAGATTTTTTTAATGAACAGAAAAAAAATGAAAGGATATGGAGTGAATGTACATGTGACAAAAACGCACACGTTACATAGAAAACTCCAGTTTATTAAAGACCATTTTACTATGAAAGTGGTAGATGCCGGGAACAGCTTGCCAACTGAAGTCGTAAAGGCAAAAAGTGTGAACATTTTTAAGAGTCAATAAATAAACACTGGAATGACTTAATTAGAAATAAATTTTGACTTTTAATTGATTAGAATATCGATCATACATCATTTTAACATTTTTAAGCAAAAAATATTGATAGGTCAGTGTAGCCATTCATTGAGATTTAAATGCCTCAAATTTTGGCGGGAAACCAAACTTCTCAAGACTTTTCATGCACTTTGCAGTCGATCAACTTTTGAAATGCAATGAAGGATATCAAGAATTTCATCAAAAATTTGTAAAAAGTTGACTGAAGATGCATAAAATCATATTTTGAAAAGAAAAGTTGGGGTCAGTGTGCAAAATTTGTAATGCATCATGATGGATAAAATAAGAGAATTCAGAGAGTCAGAGACAGTTTTAAAAACCTGAGGAGTGACCATCCTTAATATCCTTTATTTCATTTTGGGATTTGACAGTTTTTGCTTAAAAGGCAACTATTTAGATAAAATGTAACAATTTTTCAAAAGAAATTATGTAGCTATTTTTAATGCAGCAAAAAATAATGGCCTATGAAATTTACACTTTAAATGGGCAATGAACTTTCTGAAAACTAAAAATTTGAATGCATGTTTTTGTAAAAAAAAATATTGTTATAGATACATATGTATAAACTGTTGCCTTTTAGAGTAAAAAGTTGAAATTCAGAAATAAGTGATTTTATTCTGCAATGGCAGTTATGACCATACAAATATTTTTTTTCTTATTCACAGGGTATGCTGGTAACCGGCCCACGATTTAGAACAAAAAAAAGACAGGGCGACTACAGAGATGTACATAAAGAATTCGGTCACCAAGTTTTTTCACTATATCATGTATATATTTCATATAAAACGACATTTTTTCCAAAAAATTATTGTGAAGCCATTTCTCATCCGATTTTGATATAGTTTTCACTGTTAATTAGATAATTTCATGCACTTTTAGTGGATAATTTTGAATTAATTTTATAAGTTGTAGTTTTAAAGCTTCAATTATTTAAATAGAAAGTAAAATTTTTGTTTTGGAAAATCCCTATATGTGCAAGTAAGAATATGAAATAATTTGTTTTCTAAAATGTCAAATAAGAAAATTATATATCCATATAAACAATGAAAATTGATTTATTTCTCTATTTTAAGGTGCAAATTTTAACAAAATCGGTTAGAAAATGGCTTCATGATATTTTTTAGAAAAAATGTGGTTTTACATGGAACATGTGGAATATATAGTGAAAAAGGAGAGAGTGACTGAATACTTTTTGTACGTCTCTGTAGTTTGAAAACCTCACTACTTTGACGTCACAGTGTAAATTCGCCCAAGACGTCATGGATTTAACCAAAATGGAAGAAGTTCTTCACTTTTCTCCTTCGTCCCACTTCACCGGGAACAAGGATGTGTATTTAGAAGGATAAGTATCTCGTGATAATTCGGAAATATATCGCGAGGCCTGAAATTTTGGCACTTTGGGACCATCTCTTTAAAGCATTAAAACAGCGGAAATATAACAATGATGGTCACAAAAATTGTTCTGCGAGTACAGTAGAGGTTAAACTTTAGAAAAATATTAAATTTGTGAAAATCTGTGCATTACCTTTAAAGCCTTTAGTTGAAAATCATGGTGCATTTTTACCGATGAAAACCGGAAGTGACAAAAAAAATCAACAAAAATGTTTTGATAACAAATTTCAATCAAGTGTATTGAAAAAACTACGTGCTGTAATCTAACAAAATTTACTCTACGGATGTAAAAATTATTCAGCTTTCAGAAAATTATAATTCTATTAAAATCCATAAACAACTTTTTAAGCTCTTAGGTGAATGCATATCAAACGCCTCGCTATAGATTTTAAATTGCAACATGGGTTGTGTACAAGTTTCCCATCCTTCTAAATATACGTCCTTGCCGGGAAAATGCATTTTTTAATACAGTAGGTTTTTAATGATTGCAGGATAAAAACAATATACGCACATTGTCGGGAATATAAAATTTATTTGAACTCGTTGCAAAACAGGCGAGAAATACTCGGTTAACTCACATTTATACACGTTTCTAAACCTCGTCAAATAAATTTTAAATTTTACGACAATGTACATATTGACATTTACCCCATTTCCTTTCTTTTTGCATATATATAATATATTAACACTGTAAAAATATACCCTGTTTGGGGTAT
>MJUU01025062.1:39340-78025 GCA_002080025.1 Modiolus philippinarum
GTAGGTTGATAATATTTGGTATGTAGGTTGGTCTTGGGTAGTACATGTCAGTCTGGCAGGAAACTTTTGTCCTTGACCTCAGTTTCTCAGTCTAGTGAGCATGTTCACTTTTCTGATTAGTTCACTTAGATTTCACATCAATTTAGAGGCCAGCAGGGATGGGCAAGACATCTTTTAGGGTCTTCACTTGTCTTTTATTTTCTTTGGATTCATCTTGATGTAAGCTGTCAACAGTATGTCAACAGATTTAGCATTAATCTTACAGTTTCAGATATCAAAAAGGCTAATTTTTATGTTTCCTGGTTTGTCTCTAGCTAATTACTGTGCCAATCTAGTTACAATGTTATACTTGTTCAAATTTCAGTTGTCGACATGCTTCCGTCGTATCATGCTACTCTCCACTTAACCCTTTATTTCCCATTAAAGCAATATATATAGAAATTTTTTCGTCAAGGGTTTAATGTTTGTTGACAATCCCGCACCCATGACCAATGAAGACATGGATGTAGCGTTGCTCTACAATTAGCAAAGAATTCTGCTCAAACCGGTGCTAGGGTCCGTCTTGAACTTACTATGAGGTATGAGCAAAGCTCATTGTTGAAGGCCTTATGGTGACTTCAAGATGAAGAACAACAATAAAAGCGTTGTTCCTTTGTTTGTTTTTTACCATGTATTTGTAGAGACTTTGTCTCATGTGCATTTATTCCATATTCTTTCATTCACCATTTCTCAGCTTGTGTTTAGTAATGACTAGATATTTGGTGTGAAGGAAGGAATGATGGAAGACTCTCTTTTAAAAGAATGGCCAATTCCTTTCTGATCCATTAAATAAACATGGATACAAGTGTCAAGCATAATTTAACATTTGGCCTATTGTGAAAACACATATTTTGGCCATCTTTTCTGAAACTACTAAATCAAACTGGAATGGTTTGCGGAAGATCCTTTACATGAATTGCTCATTTTGTTTCCATACCTTTATAATCAAGCTAGGCCGTTGCGCATACCTCAGAACATACTTTATGGTAAGGAATATTTTGATCATCTCTGAAATTGTGGAGAAAATTTGTTTTTACTTGAATTAATAGCAAGTAACCCGTTAGTAGGCATTTGTTTATGTTACTTCTTTAACATTAATATTAATTTCCACTGACCCTCATCTGAATAAAACTACAACCTCTTCTACAACATCTCCAGTAAATTTTTTCAATGATTGAAAGATTTTTTTTTTTGATAATGGAAAACATCTTTGAGACACATTTTGTCGAGCCTTCAACGATAGCTGAAAAAGGCGAGACATAGGATTAGGTACTATGAATCCGGCGGTGGCGTCCACAATTGTTTAAGTTTTTTCTTGGGTCTGTTTAACATCAACCACCTGTGCTAGCCTTTTGATATTAAGTATGCAGTTGCATTCGCATCAGTACAGCTCAGTTTCAGTGGCGTTTTATGTCTATGCCCCCGCAGTCATTCTCCACTGACTTCGAAATTTCAAATTGTTTTTTTCAAATGTTTAACTTTTTTCTTATGTCTGTTTAGCATCAACCACTCATAGTTGCCCATTGATATATGGTATGCAGTAACACTAGCATAGGTACAGCTTAGTATCGGTGGCGTTTTATGTCTATGCCCCTGCATACATGCTCCACTGACTTCAAAATTTTGCACTTTTTATCAATGTTTAAGTTTTTTCTTGTGTCTGTTTAGCATCAACCACTCATAGTTGCTCATTGATATTTGGTATGCAGTTGCATTAGCATCACTAAAAATCAGTTTCAGTGGCCTTTTAGGCATATGCCCCTGCAGTCATGCTCCACTGACTTTGAAATTTTGCACTGTTTATCAAATGTTTAAGTTTTTTCTTGTGTCCGTTGAACATCAACCACTCATAGTAGCCCATTGATCTTTGGTATGCAGTTGCATTATCATGATTGTGATAAGTTTTGATTAGTGATACATTTAGTATCATGGCTGCTGCTGAAGATCAATGTGCAAATTAAGGGGATGCATGGGAAAGGCGAGACATATCCTGTGTCCACAGTTTATTGAACTACTGGACATATGGAGTATCAAACCTTAGGACTATCAGATCTTTAGAATATCTGACTTTTGGATTATAGGACCCTCTTAATATCAGATCTTCGGACTATCAGACCCACAGACCTTTTGAGTATTAGGCTGTCAACTTTTAGTCAGGGGCTTCATAATAATCTCCATATAGAAAGCAGCAGATTTGCTTACCCAGGTAATTGTTTTGGGTCGACACATACAGGGCACCCTTGTTATATCGCCACCTTTGGGACCAGAGAAAATTTTGGCGATAAGTGATGTTGGCAATACATTGTATATAGAGGGAATAAATAACAGAAACTACGCAACTTTTTGAAAAATGTACGTTGAAAATGGTTGGCGACAAGTCCTTTGTCTGTCCATCTGTTGACAATTTCAAAAATCATTTTTGAAACTGCAGGGCTAACCAAACTTGGCCAGAATCATCACCAGGGTATGCAGTTTTAAAATTGTGTCTGATAGTCCAAAGAACGAAGCAACATGGCCTCTGTTAATTAATAAAAGAACGGGGATAAATTGAATCTTTTATAAGGGGAATATATTGTCTGTCTGTCCGTCGGTCGGTTCTTCAGTCCCAAGTTAGGTTTACCCTCTGGTTGAAGTTTTTTTTTCTGTGAAGGATGTATGCTTTTATCATGAAACTTTATATAAATACTCATTAGGGTTTGATTAAACAAAAATCATAATAAATTTATCCTAGATACCAACTTCATACTTCACTGATAATGGAAAAAAGGGGGAGGGGGTAGTATGAGGTTTACCCTCTGGTTGAAGTTTTTTCTTCTGTCAAGGATGTATGCTTTTATCATGAATTTTTACATAAATACTCATTCTGGTATAGAATAAACAAAAATCATTAAAAAAAATTTATCCAAGTGACCAACTTCATGCTTCACTGATCATGGAAAAATGGGGATAGTATGAAGGTTTACCCTTAGGTTTAACTTTTTTTCTATGAAGGATGTATGCTATTATCATGAAACTTTTCATAAATACTCATTATGGTATAATTAAACAAAAATTATAATAGAAATATATTCAAGCTACCAACTTCATGCTTCATTTATCATAGAAAAAAGGGGAATAATATGAGGTTTATCCTCAGGTTGAAATTATTTCCTGTGAAGAATGTATGCTATTATCATTAAACTTGATTAAATACCCATTATGGTATAATTAAACAAAAATCATAATAAAAAAATATGATGCTTTGTTTTGGGTCATTTTAACCTGGAGATGGGATGTTGTCTCCCTGACATTTACCCCATTTCCTTTCTTTTTCATATCAATGCAACCATGCTTTACTGATCATGAAATATAACATTGTTCAAAACAGTTGTGAGGCGGGGCATTGTGTCAGTTAGACACATATTCTTGTTTGCAAATAAATCAAACACTTTTACAGATATCATGAAAAATGACAAGCATGGCAAGATCTATCCACCCTACAATTTTGAAAAAAAATCTGAAAAGACGTCTTGAAGTTATTGCCCTTCTTCCATTTAAAAAGAGTATCTTAGAGTTCAGTCGCTGTACATATCAGAATCATCTAACCTTGCACAAGGGTACAGTAAGATCGTTGCCATCAATAAATTCTTTGTGATATTCCACAGATTTTTGTGATTATAAGTGTAACAGCATGAATTTCAGATTCTTTTTTTCTTAATTCCACCATAACTTGCCTCCCAACTACCTTGTAGAAGTTGTAGGCAATAAAACAACATTTAATAACTTGTTGTTATTGAGTTACTTTCATAGATTATACCCCTTCTGCTCAATAGATATTAATTCCCCTGTTTGTCATGTTAATTATACCCCATCCCCTCAATCGATATTAATTCCCCTGTTTGTCATGTTAATTATACTCTGTCACCTCAATAGATATTAATTCCCCTGTTTTTTACATTTTACACATTTGTTTTACTTGTATAAAGTTATATGGTTTTATATTAATATTTTATGTATTTATTAAAATTGTTCAATATACTCAACAGTTCTCGCCACAATATAGCTGAAATATTGCTGAAGTTGGCGTAAAACATCAATCAATCAATCCTGTTTTTCTGTCTGTCTGTCATATGTCTGTCACTTTCTTTGCTATATAACATCCTGAAACAGTTTTTCATACCAAACACATGTAAAAGTCTGAGATGTTTGAAAAAAAATGAAATCATCTGCTGGATTTCACATAACACAACAAACAAGCATATAATTACTGAGAAGTTCTGTGGCATATATGATTTATAGGGAAAATGTGTTCTTTAAAAATTTTTGAAGCTAATGCCCCTGTTGATGTGAAAAATTGCATTGAAATTCTAATCTCTCACAGTAACGGTTGTACACTTGTACACTATAGATTTACATGTAGGAATATATAACTATTGTCTAAAACCAGAAAGGGGGAATCATTTTTATGCCCTGCCCATGAATGTGGAAGGGGCAAATAGTGTTACCCTTGTCCGTCCTTCAGTCCGTCCGGTTAAGTTTTGCGTTAAAGTCGATTTCTCAGGAACTGTAAGAGTTAGAACAATGATAATAGGTTAGTAGGTAGATCTTTGATAGTACTACATAGTTCACTAGGTTATGAGTTTGACTCTTTGACCTATATTTCATGCTTGAGTGACTCTAGTTCAGTTTTATGTTTAAGTCCATTTCTCAACAACTATACATTATAGGACAATGATATTTCATCAAACTAATTGCCGGGATGAGTACTACCCACATCATTGACAATTAGGTGGCTTTGACCTATATTTAGCTCACCTGGCCTAAAAGGCCATGTGAGCTTTTGCCATCCCTTTGCGTCCGTCGTCCGGCGTCTGTCATCCGTCCCTCCATTGTCCGTCCGTCAACAATTTCAAAAATATTCTCCCCTGAAACTGCCAAGCCAATTGTAACCAAACTTGGCCTGAAGCATCACCAGGGTATGCAGTTTCAAAATTGTGTTCGATTAGTCGGCTGGTCAAACAGCATGGCCGCCATTTCTAAAAATAAAACATAGGGGTAAATTGAAGTTTTTGGCCAATAACTTGAAAACCGTTACAGATATCAAAAATCTGATAAGATGTTAAAATGATAGCGTGATGAGATCTACCTACCGTGCAATTTTGAAGAAAATCTTAAAACCCGTCTCAAAATTAAAAGGCCTTTTTATGTAAAATTTTCAAAATTTATGCAATTTTTATTTTTTATTTCAAAAAGTGTAACAGATAGAGGTCAAGTGTAAATTGCAAAAAGGTTCAGCAAATCAAGATCTACCCACCCTGAAATTTTGGAGAAAATCCAAAAACCCTTGTAGGAGTTACTTTTTTCACAGAATTTTCAAAATTTTCATATTTTTGTCTTATATTTCCAAAACTATAGAAGATGAAGGTTAAGTGTAAATGATAAAATGTTTGCCATGCTGTGGCGACTTCAAAACTGGTGTTGAAAATTATTCGTCGACTGCCATTTTCAAGATGGCCGCCAAAAAAGGCAAGAAAATTCAACATTGTCTGATTTCAATGAAATTTGGTTTCCAAATAGATATTGATGTTGCAACTTCAAAACTGGTGTTGAAAATTGTTTGTTGACTGCCATTTTCAAAATGGCCACCAAAAAAAGGTGGGAAAATTCAACATTGTCCGATTTCAATGAAATAAGTTTCCAAGTGGATATTGGTGTTGCGACTTCAAAACCGGTGTTGAAAATTGTTCATTGACCACCATTTTCAAAATGGACGCCATAAAGGGTGGGAAAATTCAACATTGTCCAATTTCAATGAAATTTGGTTTCCAAATAGGTATTGATGTCGCAAATTTAGAACTGATGTTTAAAATTGATTGTTGACTGCCATTTTAAAAATGGCCGCCAAAAAAGGCGGGAAAATTTAACATTGTCTGATTTCAATGAAATTTGGTTTCCAAGTGGATTTTGATGTCGCTATTTCAAAACAGGTGTTGAAAATTGTTTGTTAACTAGCTGCCATTTTCAAATGGCTGCCAAAAAAAGTGGGAAAATTCAGCATTTTCTGATTTCAATGAAAATTGGTTTCCAAATAGATATTGATGTTGCGACTTCAAATCCGTTTGTTGACCACCATTTTCAAAATGGCCACCAAAAAAGGTGGGAAAATTCAACATTGTCCAATTTCAATGAAATTTTGTTTCCAAATAGATATATGATGTCATTACATGTACTTAATATATGGTGTTAAAAATTGTCATTGACTGCCATTTACAAAATGATGTCTCAACTTCAAAACTGGTGTCGAAAGTGGTCCTTAGCAAGAACGTTTTTGTCAAAAAAGCCCAACAAAGAAATATAGTAAAACATGATCAGATTTAAAATACAGTTCAAGATATTGGTTACAATGTGAGCTTGATTGTGGCAACTGAAAGCCAGGTGAGCGATACAGGCTCCTGGGAGCCTCTGGTTTACGCTTCAGTGACTTTGGTTAAGTTTTGCGTTTAAGTCCATTTCTCAACAACTACACTTTATAGGACAATGATATTTCATCAAATCAATTGCCTTGATGAGTACTTCCCAAATAATTGACAATAAGGTGGCTTTGAACTACATTTTATGCTTCAGTGACTTTGGTTAAGTTTTGTGTTTAAGTCAATTTCTCAACAACTACACATTAAAGGACAATGATATTTCATGTAATTAATTGCCTTGATGAGTACTACCCAAATCATTGACAATGAGGTGGCTTTGACCTACATTTTACACTTCAGTGAGTTTGGTTAGGTTTTGTGTTTAAGTCCATTTCTCAACAACTACACATTACAGGACAATGATATTTCATCAAATCAATTGCCTTGATGAGTACTTCCCAAATAATTGACAATAAGGTGGCTTTGAATTACATTTTATGCTTCAGTGACTTTGGTTAAGTTTTGTATTTAAGTCAATTTCTCAACAACTACACATTATAGGACAATGATATTTCATCAAATTAATTGCCTAGATGAGTACTACCCAAATCATTGACAATGAGGTGGCTTTGACCTACATTTTACACTTCAGTGAGTTTGGTTAAGTTTTGTGTTTAAGTCCATTTCTCAACAACTACACATCATAGAACAATGATATTTCATCTAAGCAATTGCCTTGACGAGTACTACCCAAATCATTGACAATAAGGTGGCTTTGACCTGCATTTTATGCTTCGGTGAATTTGGTTAAGGTTTGCCTTTAAGTCCATTTTTCAACAACTACATGTTACAGGACAATGATATTTCATCAAATTAATTGCCTTGATGAATACTGCCCAAATTAATGACAATTAAGTGACTTTGACCTACATTTTAATAGTAGGTTATCCTTTGCAATAATCTTTTGCGGGGGCATCCGTATCTACAGACACATTCTCTAGTTTATTTTAATTCACTTGACAATATGTTTGCAAAAGGATAATTTTATCTAACTTGCTTGATTTATGAGTAAAATGTGTCAAAGGTGCCAAAAAAAGAATGAATTTTGTTTTTGTCCAACTTAAATTGGCACTAACTTGCCATACATGCCATATTTGTTCAGGGTTCAATGAGCAGGGTATAACTCTTGATTCCAACCATTACATAAGACCTTAAAATTATAACCATAATTATGTTGCATATATGTTTTGTAGTTTTGCATAGTCACAATAAAAAATACCCTGAATATTAAACATTTGTTTAAATATGTGGAAATTTAATTACATGTTTTTGATTTTTTTTCAGTTTGTAGTCAACAATATAAGTATATGAAATCTGACATCTGAGGATACCTATAAGGTAAATATAACAACATAATTTACCAGTTATTTGTCTATTTGTTCATCAAGCTCACTATGAGACTCAGTCTTGTCTATTTGTTTATTAAAAGGTACTGTTAGTATGAGACTCAGTCTTGTCTATTTGTTTATTAAGGTACTATTAGTATGAGACTAAGTCTTGTCTATTTGTTTATTAAGGTACTATTACTATGAGACTCAGTCTTGTCTATTTGTTTATTAAGGTACTATTACTATGAGACTCAGTCTTGTCTATTTGTTTATTAAGGTACTTTTACTATGAGACTCAGTCTTGTCTATTTGTTTATTAAGGTACTATTACTATGAGACTCAGTCTTGTCTATTTGTTTATTAAGGTACTATTACTATGAGACTCCGTCTTGTCTATTTGTTTATTAAGGTACTATTACTATGAGACTCAGTCTTGTCTATTTGTTTATTAAGGTACTATTAGTATGAGACTCAGTCTTGTCTATTTGTTTATTAAGGTACTATTACTATGAGACTCAGTCTTGTCTATTTGTTTATTAAGGTACTATTAGTATGAGGCTCAGTTTTCAGAAGTATTCGACATTCTTCAATCATGCTTCAGTATAAAAACAGGGGAAACTTTACCTAGGCTGAAGCATATTTATTGATATCTCTCAAACAGAAATTACTTCTACATTTTTTCTTTTCAAACTTGGCCAAAGCACATGCTTACATTTATAACTAATATACAAGTACTCAAAACATAGTTTACAATACCGAACTAAGGACAAAAATATGCTACATTTTGTTCTGTATTACCCAAAACCTGAAAAAAGTACAAAATTCTATAAATTTTTAATTATATATTTTAAGGGTTTGAAGTTTCTATAGAAGATTTTCCCTTTACAATAGCATTTTTTTGTACCTTAACCCACAATTTTTTAAGAAATATCATCAATGCATAATTTGAAACTGATATACAAAATTTGAACAGATTGTAATTTTTTAAAAAAAATTTTTGTATTTGGACTTAGTGTTTTTTTGTGCAAGAAATTTATTTCAACCTTGTGGTTAAACAATTTTAGAAGTCAAATGAAGTTATTAAATCTTATTTCACAAAAAGTGATCAAAAGTTAGATATAGTGGTAAGAAATTTACCTCTAGCTGAAAAAAATAGGATTTTTTTTTTTAGTTTTGCTGTATTTTTTCCAAATTTGGACTTACTAGTAGTTAATTTCATTCCATGTTCTTTATCAATGCATTTGAATTTTACTAGAATTACATTTGTACATTAAAATTGACATTTCTGCATAATATGAGCAGAGGTGTTACAGACTTTTGGAATTTTGATTCCAGTTCCAACTTTGGTAAATTTCCTGAAAATATCAAGGACCAATAATTTTTGAAATTTTTGCATCCAATTTCAAATTTTAACAATAATTTTGTGCCAATCATAATTTTGAAAATTAAATGATTAAGTAACATGGTTCCAACTTTGATAAATTTTCTAAAATTCTCCAAGAGAAGCTATTTTTAGAAATTCTTCTTAACCAAAGGGCTTTTGGAATAAATTTGAATAAAACAAATGGCCATATAGCTCATTAAAATTAATTGCATTTAAGAAATAATTCATGGCAAGTATATGGTTATTGGAAATTAAATCAATAGCTGGACCTTTATATTTGTACATTTATTTAACCCAGAGCATTAGCAAGGGGTTGAATTTATGAATATAAAGGCCAAGCCCATGGTTAAATTACAATAACCATATACCTGCCATGAATTATTTCGATTCTTATATGACAGAAAATGGAATTTTCTATTCTGAAGCGACCTAAGAAGAGGCAGATTTCTTGCCTCCATTGCTGTCTGTGTCTATGACGTCACAATACACAATCTTACGTAATCAAAATTTGAATTGAAAGCAAAACAATAATCTTTATTTCCTGCATAAACTAAGACAAAAAAAAATTAAAAACAAGACCGTTTTGATAAACAAGGAATCATACGGTCTCATTAGGGAAACGCCTATATGTGGGAATGTTGGCAGTTATGTTCTGAGAAATGGTGTACTAGTACATGAGATTATATCTCATGTGCATGATGTTTGCACTTTGATTTTTTTACCTTTGTTTAACATGTTTAACCTTTTAACAGACCCATTCCAATGAGAAAACACCTATTTCTTTCCCTAAAAATCTGTAAAAGCTCCCAATGGAGTTTCAAGCATTTAAACATGTTAAATGATATTTTTGATTTAGAATCTTTAAACAGAAATTTGTCAAACAGCAATCCATTGGCTTGCAGGATAAGTGTTTCCTTTGCTTAATATTTTAATTGTCATTTGAGGGAAACAAAACCTAACTTTTTATACAACCACAAAAATGTTTGCGGTCGTATATTGGTATGGTGCTGTCGTCGTCGCCGTTGTCGTTGTCGTCATCGTCTGTAGACTTTAGTTTTTGGTCAATAACTTTAGTTCCAGTACATCAATCCTTATGAAATTTTAAAATAATGTTCTTTGGTACAAAAGGAAGGTTTGGCTTAGTTGTAGTCATTGTGGCCCTAGCTACCAGTTTTTAAAAAAGGGGCCAAAAAGGGTAAAATTGGGTGTTTTCAGATGTTTGTCTGTAGAATCTTCATTATTAATCGGATTTTGATGGGGTTTCTTTCAGTGTGCTCCTGAGGAAATTTTCAATCTGAGGTTTGCCAACAGATTTCACGTAGCATGTACCGCTCACGAGATAAATGGGGCCCAACAGGGGCAAATCTCAAAAAAAAATAAATTTTTTTTTAAGTCCGATTTTGATGCAGTTTTTTTAATGGATTCCTTGTGAAAAATTAATATGGCGCCCAGCTATTAGATTTTTGATAACCTGTTTCCTTTCCCAGCTATAAGGGGCCGAACTGGGCCAAAATTGCCAATTTGCAGATTAGGCCACATCAAATTAATTTATAGATTCTCATCCCCACCCGCCCCATTTTTCTAGGCTCAATATTTTTTTTATTTTCAATTATTCAGAAATTTTCTTTAAATTCCTATCAGTTTTAGTGAAAATCAGTAAAAAATATAAAATAAAACCCTCCCACCCGCCCCAGATTTTTTGTTACAGGTGGATGAGAATCTACAAATTAACTTGATAGGGCCTTATGTAGAATTTTTATTTTTCATCGGATTTTGATGGGATTTTTTTCTTTGGATTCCTCTTGATCTAAGCCTTCAGTAATATGTAAGGGATTTTGTGTAGCTCTTATCGTTTCCAAGCTACAAGGGGTCAAATGGGCCAAAATTGCAATTTTTCTAAATTTGTCATATCTTTATTTTTCATCGGATTTCGATGCGATTTTTTTCTTTGAATTTCTATGGATGTAAAGTTTTAGTTGATAGTACATATTTTGCATAGCTCTACGTTTTTTTCATCAGTAAGTGATCAAAAGGGTTGAATTTTTCCCTATTTTGTTTCTAGCTAATAACTGTGTCAAGCTTCTTTTTATGTCCATCTAATTATTGTGTCAAGCTATTTACTGTGCCTACATTCACTTTAAACTACTTTTGTTGAAATTTCAGTGGTCGACATGCTGCAGTCGTATCATGCTGCGCTCGGCGTAGCCCTTTATTATTCACTTAAACTGTCTCACAACTGAACCCCAAAACAAGTTTAGTCAATACTTTTGCAATTAACTACCAAAGGATAAATTTTTCAAAAAATATGCACAAAAATGAACACAAAAGAAAAAAGATCAAACAAATGAAATAAAATGAACATCAAAGCCTATAAAAGAAGTGTAATGAGTGTGAACCAGGATTAGGTTTTTGGAAACTTTGATGGACACATATTATGCTAAGATTTCATTATTATTTAGTTCAAAGGCAGACAGAAGACATTAAATTTGGGTTTTAAATCAACTAGGATGATTTTTTTTTCTCATTTTTAGCACACCTGGCCAAAGGCCATGTGAGCTTTTGCCATCACTAGGCGTCCATCGTCCGTCTGTCGTATGTCCGTCCGTTAACTTTTTTTAAAGATCTTCCCTCTGAAACTACGGTACTTGGCCAATCCTAAATGAACTTGGCCTGAATCATCACCAGGTATGCACTTTCAAATTTGTGATTTTTATGTCTGCAGACCCAACAACATGGCCGCTGTTACTAAAAACAGAACAAAGGGGTAAATTGCTGTTTTTGCAAAAAACTTAAAAACTGTTACAGATATAAAAAATCTGACATGGAGCAAAAATGATCAGCATGATGAGATCTATCCACCCTGAAATTTTGGAGAATATACGATAAAACAGAGTTATTATACCCCATGCAACGAAGTTGTGGAGGGTATAATGTTTTTGACCCGTCTGTCTGTCCGTCCGTCTGTCCGTCCATCAGTCCGTCCGTCAGTCCTGTTCTTGTCACTGCAACTCCTCTGTAATCCCTTGACGGATTGCTTTCATATTTTGTAGGATCGTTGGTCATGATGTGTAGATATGCATAGTATACTGCCATATTGATTGAATAATTTTTGTTGGAGTTATGGGACTTTGACTATTTTCAGTTAAAATACCAAAATATGATCTTGTCACTGCAACTCCTCTGAAACCGCCGAATGGATTGTTTTCATATTTTGTAGGATTGTTGATCATGATGTGTAGATGTGCATACTTTACTGCCTTTTTGATTGGATTACTTTTATGGGAGTTATTGGACATAAACTATTTTCAGCTAAAACAGCAAGTATCATCTTGTCCTGGGTTATTTCCCTTTAAATTCTGTTTTCAAATCTTCTTTGGTTTACTTTTCTCTTTTAAGTTTTAGAGAAATTCCCTGCTATCACTTTATCATTGTTTATTAAAAAACAATTATCTGTTACATAATCAAGAGCAAAAAAGGTGTTTTTGTACAAATTTTTACAATTTTTTGCCAAAATACTTTCATAATCTTTACTTATCATGCTTATTTCACATTGTAATAATCTTTGTATAAATGTATATTGTGTCCTTCAGTGGTATAAGTTTGATTATATTTCAAATGTTGTTCCTAGATAGTTTAGTAGTAGTATCATGTCTTCATAGCCTGCATGGACTGTATAACTAACCTGGGTATGCAATGGTGAACGTTTGCCACCACTGTGTCTTGGGTCTGTCAGTTGTTCACTTTGCATTCAAACATCTTTTTCTCTGAAACCGCTGGACCAATTGGAACCAAACTTGGTCACAATAGGCCTTAGGTGGTTCCCTTTAAAAAATGTGTCAGGCAAGTCAACACGCCATCCAAGATAGCCACCAGTTGGATCTTTATCAAAAAATGGACCCATATTTCAAGATCTCTGAAAGTACTTGGCCAATTGGAACCAAACTTGGTCACAATGGTCCTTATAAGTGGCCCCTTTTAAAGATATGTCTTACAATTCAAAAATGCAAGTCTGTATCATATCCAAGATTGCCACCAGCAGATAACACAGTTTTAACATTGGACCCTATGGGAAAGCATTCAAAGATCTTCTCTGAAACCACTGTGGCAATTGGAACCTAACTTGGACACAATAGTCCTTTCGTGGTCCCCTTTAAAAATTGTGTCTGGCAAGTCCGCACATCATCCAAGATGGCCGCCAGCATGGAACTTTGTCGAAAATTGGACGATATTGCAAAAATCTCCTTTGAAAATACTGGGTCAATTGAAACCAAACTTAGTCACAATGGTCCTTAGTTGGCCCCTTTTAAAAATGTGTTTGGCAAGTCCACATCATATTCAAGATGGCTGCCAGTGGGAACATGGTTTTAACATTGGACCCTATAGGGAAATATATTCAAAGAAAGTACATGGCCAATTGGAGTCACACTTGATCACAATGGTCCTTACTTGGTCCCCTTCATAAAATACGTCCAGCATGTCTGCATAGCATCCAAGATGGCAGTCAGCGGTGAACATTGTTTAACCTTGTACCCCATTGGAAATCATTCAAAGATCTCCTCTGAAAATTCTAGGCAAATTTGAACCGAGTGAGGCACAATGATGCTTAGATGGTCCTCTTCAAGAAGGTGACAGTCGGTCTATGCCCCATCAAAATAGCTGCCAATGGGGAACATAGTTTAATTTTGGATCATAACATCAATGTCTATCAACAAACTTGAAACTGAGACCCTTAAACGTTTGGATTATTTTGACTTATTGTGTCAGCCATAGCCCAGGTGAGCGATACAGGCTCTTGAGAGCCCTTGTTATGTATAATATTGCTTATAGGAGACTTTTAGGGTTCAATAATGCAGGATTTCCTGATATGTGGGGGCGTGGGGTATGTGAGCTTGCTCACTAAGGTTCCTTTATTGCCCCTTTCCCATAAAATTTCCGTTTTTTGGTTACTTTTCGTCGTAGGTATTGAAAATGATAGAAGATGGGGTGAAGTTCAAATTACAAAAATGGTCAGCATTAATAAGTAAGAACTACATGTCCTGCATTTTTGAAGAAAATCTGACGACCCATTTAGGAGTTTTAGCCCCTTTTTCTTTGAATTTTCACAATTTATATACGTTTTTACTTTTATTTCAAAAACTTTTTGTGATAGAAGTTAAGTTTGAATTGCAAAGTGTTAAGTTTATCAAGGAATGCAATTTCTACACATGTCCAGCAGGTTCACATCTCATCCATGATGGCCGCCAGCTGGGAAACTTGGTCACAATAGTCCATTTGTGATCCACTTCAAAGTTTTTATTTTTATGTTGGTACCTCATCCAAGATGGCTGCCAGGGAGGAACATAGTTTAACATAAGGACCCTATGTGAAATGCATTCAAAGTTCTTCTCTGAAACTACTGAGCCAATTGGAACCAAACTTGGTCACAAAAGTCCATTGGTGTTTATGTTCTTATGTTGGTACCTCATCCAAGATGGCAACAATGTTTGAAAATGCTCTCAGAAACTGTAACATCTGGTGAACTGATGTATAGTATGGATAATAATGGATGGTCTCTTAGTGACATTGAATAAAACCAGTCACCAGGTGAGCAGTGCAGGCTCATGTGAGCCTCTAGTTGTTTATCAAAGAGGGCAATGTAGAATAATGTATACAATTGAAATACATTTTGAAAATTCCCAAAATGGACATCCTAAATGGGATGAAATTTTCCAAATTTCAGGGGTTGGGGACTTATTTTAATAAAAGAAAAAAAGCCCTGTAACTAATATCTAAATTCATGTGAATTCTAAAACCTAAGCCTTGGTTCCATCGTAGTTTTGTCCTTAGCTATATTTTATATTACTAATAATTTGGATTTCGTTTGGATTTTTAACATTTTTCAAATTGTGGATTTCTTATGTTTAGGTTCTAGTGCTGCTGACGAGGAATAAATTTCTGAAATGGCCATACAGCTTATTAAAATTAATTGCAGTTGTAGTTAACACATGTTATTGTGTATGTGTTGTTGTCTCGTGTTCATTTACTCCACATCCTTTTGTAAAATGTGTAAATGCAGCTTCAGATCCTGCAGTGGACTTAACCTGTGTATCAGTATGGACACTTGATCCAACAGTTATTGCAAAAGCTAAATTTTCTTAAAACATCGGCAAGCAGTACCAAGAAAGGTGAGAAAAAACAATTGCAGTAGAATACCAAAGAACAATGTACAATAAGATTACATAAATCAAAGTCCAGAGACAAGCCAAAAATGAGAACACAGGGAGGCAATAGACATGGCACACTAACATCACAAATATAACACTCATAACTAAACAGTGTGAACTCTCCAAAAACTGAGAGGTACATCAGGTGCTCTGGAAGGGTAAGCATACATCCTCCCTTGTTATAAAAAGGCACATTTCCTTGACCATGTTGACTGTCTGTTTTAAGTTCGCCTCAACAAAGTTGAGGAGGACTATTGGAGTACCCACCGGCATCCGCGTCCGCGTCCACATCCGTGTCAGCGTCCGCATTTAGGTTTATATCTTGCTAACTTTGAAGAGTAGGGTCATCAAACTTTGTGTACAGATGCATCTTGGGCTATCTCACAGCCTCCAAGAAAATTAGGTCTCTTTGACCTAAATTTCCCGCTTGACTGGCTTTCATTTAATTTTAGGTCCGAGTTGATATCTCAGTAACTGTACATGGTAGGATCATCTAACCTTGCATGTGCATGCAACTTTGAGGGTAGGTCAGCATCCAGGCAAAATTAGGTCACTTTGACCTATATTTTCCGCATGATTGAGTTACATTCAAGTTTACGTCCGAGTTCAGATCTAAGTAACTGTACATGGTACAATCATCTTACTTTGCATGTGCATGCATCTTTGGCGGTAGGTCAGCATCCAGGCAATATTAGGCCACTTTGACCTATATTTTCCGCATGATTGACCTACATTCAAGTTAACATCCGAGTTCAGATCTAAGTAACTCTACATGGTACAATCATCTAACCTTGCATGTACATGCATCTTTGGCAGTAGGTCAGCATCCAGGCAAAATTAGGTCACTTTGACCTATATTTTCCGCATGATTGACTTACTTTCAAGTTTACGTCCGAGTTCAGATCTAAGTAACTGTATATGGTACAATCATCTAACCTTGCATGTGCATGCATCTTTGGGGAAAGTCAGCATCCAGGCATAATTAGGTCACTTTGACCTATATTTTCTGCATGATTGACTTACATTCAAGTTTACATCCGAGTTCAGATCTAAGTAACTGTGCATGGTAGGATCATCTAACCTTGCATGTGCATGCATCTTTGGCGGTAGGTCAGCATCCAGGCAAAGTTAGGTCACTTTGATCTATATTTTCTGCATGAGTGACTTATATTCAAGTTTACGTCCAAGTTCAGATCTAAGTAACTGTACATGTTACAATCATCTTATCTTGCATGTGCATGGATCTTTGGCGGTAGGTCAGCATCCAGGCAAAATTAGGTCACTTTTCCATTTATGTCCGAATTCAGGTCTCTGTTACTGTACATGGTAAATATAAGATCATCTAGCCTTTGTATACATGCATAAGGGATGGTAAATGAGCACCCTGGCCAAATTGGGTTTCTATGTCCATGTGCCATAATGAGGCAAACTTTGTTATCGTTGATTACCTATGTTTATTTGTTTGAAGACAGGAGGCTGACTGATATCTATGTACATCATGGTACATGAAAGATTTGATACATTTTTGACATTTCTTTACACATGCAGTAGTCCCTCCTTCATCAGGCCACTCTGTAATGCCTCAAGCTGAAAGTGGCCACTACTGGGAGGGACAATTTACTTTAAAACTACCAAGTTAATGTTAGTATTTTGGCCCTTGTGGTGAGGTAAGCCTCTATGGACATGATGGAGAGGAACAGTGTCTTCAGGGCATAACTGTATGAAAGAGAGGTTGTATACTGTTTTACCTCTGTCCGTTACATATTTCTTCAAGGGTACTAGTACATGTATAACTTAGCTCTTGTATGTAATTATGATTTGTTCTGAGGCTTTGTAATGGTGATGAGTTTTACTGTGTCTCCTCTTTCACTCCTTTTTTGTAGTTCTTTCACTCCTTTTTTGTAGTTCTTTCATTAATTTAAAATCTAGTGATTATAATTTAAGTAATCAGATTTTTCTAAAGCTTTTACCTTTTTTATACAACCGCAAAAATTTTGCGGTCGTATTATGGTATGGCGCTGGCGTCAGCGTCGGTGTCGGCGTCGGTGTCGGCGTCGGCGTCTGTGGACAGCATAACTTTGGTTCTAGTGAACGGATTGTTACCAAATTTTAGCATGATGTTTGTTGGCACAAGCTTAAGCCCGGGTTTTAATTTCGCGTTCCCTGCCCAACCCATTTTTTAAAAAGAGGCAAAAAAGGGGCCAAAAGGGGTTAAATTAGGTATTTGCGTGTCTGTGGACAGCATAACTTTGGTTCTATTGGACGGATTGTTTTCAAATCTTAGTATGATGTTTCTTGGAACATTCTTGAGAAATATTTTTTTCCTTTAGATTTGGCCCCACCCATTTCAGAATTAGGGGCCAAAAAAGGGTTAAATTGGGTGTTTTCACATATTTGACTGTAGAATCTTTATTATTTATTGGATTTTGATGGGGTTTGTTTCAGTGTGCTCCTGAGGAAATTTCCGATCTGGAGTATGCCAACGGATTTCACGTAGCATGTACCGCTCACGAGATAAATGGGGCCCAACAGGGGCTAATCTCAAAAAAATTATTTTTTTTATTTTAAGTCCGATTTTGATGCAGTTTTTTTCAATGGGTTCCTTGTGAAAATTTAATATGGCACCTAGCTATTAGATTTTTGGGAACTTGTTTCCTTTCCCCACTATGAGGGCCGAAGGGGCCAAAATTGCGAATTTGCAGATTATGTGGAATTTCTATTTTTCATCGGATTTCAATGGGATTTTTTTCTTTGGATTCCCCTTGATCTAAGCTTTCAGAGTTATGTAAACAGATTTGGCATAGCTCTTACCGTTTCCGAGCTACAAGGGGTCAAAGGGGCCAAAATTGCAATTTTTCTAAATATGTCAAATCTTTATTTTTCATCGGATTTCCATGGGATTTTTTTCTTTGGATTCCTCTTGATCTAAGCTTTCAGTGGTATGTCAATGGATTTGGCGTAACTCTTACCGTTTCTGAGCTACTAGGGGTCAAAGGGGCCAAAATTGCAATTTTTTTAAACATGTCAAATCTTTATTTTTCATCGGATTTCCATGGGATTTTTTCCTTTGGATTCCTCTTGATCTAAGCTTTCAGAGGTATGTCAACGGATTTTGCTCGGCATATACCGTTTCCGAGCTACAAAGGGGCAAAATTGCAATTTTCTAAATATGTCAAATCTTTATTTTACATCGGATTTTGATGGGATTTTTTTCTTTGGATTCCTCTTGACCTAAGCTTTCAGTAGTATGCCAAAGGATTTGGTGTAGCTTTTACCTTTTCCGAGCTACAAAGGGTCAAAGGGGCCAAAATTGCAATTTTTCTAAATATGTCAAATCTTTATTTTTCATCTGATTTCGATGGATTTTTTTTTTATTTCTATGGATGTAAAGTGTTAGTTGATAGTAACATATTTTGCATACTCTTACAGTTTTTTTTATCAATAAGTGATCAAAATGGTTGATTTTTTCCGTAGTTTGTTTCCAGCTAATAACTGTGTCAAGCTTCTTTTTGTGTCCATCTAATTATTGTGTCAAGCTTTTTACTGTGTCCACATTCACTTTGAACTACTTTTGTTGAAATCTCAGTGATCGACATGCTGCGGTCGTATCATGCTGCGCTCAGCGTAGCCCTTTATTTTTTTTTGTTTTTGTAAAGTATTCTAAATTTTTTATTTTTCATCAAAATTTAACAGTGTTTGTTTAATAGGATTCTTCTTGAAGTAAGGTTTTATTTATTTTTCATTGGATTTGAATAAAGAAGTCTGTCCATAGTCATTTTCTTACAATACTTGTCTATGTATACCCTTGATTAATTTGCTGGGTAAAGTATGTGCCATGCTGTGATTTGTGTTGCAATTTTTTCTCTGAATTTTTCTGAGCAGAGAAAATTTTGATACATATCCAAAATTTTGTCATAAGATTGTATTATAATGCCATATTATCAGAAATGTTTATAATTTTCCTTTGTTCTGTTGTGGCTGAAAAAAACTTTATCATGGTGAGAAGCATCAAGCTGACCCTAACAGACTTGCTTGATACTAGCCATGAAGAAGTCAATATAAAAAAAAATATTCATATTTATAGTATGCTGTGGCAAATGACAGGTCCACAGATTCCTTATTATGTCTCCCCCCCCCCCTCTCAAGGGGTAGACATATTGAATTTGTCTTTTCCATCTGTGGTCTGTCCGTCAGTCAGTCAGTCTGTCCATCACAAAGTTTGTGGACGCCCATTCTCCCACATCTTTCATAGGAGTTCAACCAAACATCACAGGATTGTTGACAATCATGCCTAGTTGCGCATATGGTTTCGCCTGATTGATCGGCCGATTTTTGTGGAGTTATGCCACTTTTTTACAAAGAATTTTGATAAATTAAGTTTGTGGACGCTAATTCTCCTACATCTTTCATCAGATTTCAACCTAACTTCACAAGATTGTTGACCTCGTGCCTAGTTTTGCATGTTGTCTTGCCAGATTGATTGGCCAATTTTTGTTTGAGTTATGGCACTTTTTGACATAGAATTGTGAATTTTAATTCTCCCAGATCTTTTATTGGAGTTGAACCAAATTTAGTAATATTCAAATGCATTGGCAACTTATAAAGATGCAAATCATCTCCAGGAAGATATGTGTATTGGGGGGAAGGAGACATTCCTTTTCATATCAAAAACACTATTCTAGTTTTTATTACAAATTTATACATGTTTGTTATATTTACAGATAATGTCAGACAACAGTGATGAAGAAGACTCCATTGACAATATTGACTTCTCCGTTATCAGTACTGCTATAGAGACGGGAGGTAAAACATTAGATCAGATACTTAATGCAGTACACTATGGTTCACCAGAGGTCCGATATCTCTTACGGGAAGCATGTGACTTTATATTTGAGTGTAAACATTGCAAGAATTTGTTCAGAGCCATCCCTAACTTTATTGCACATAAAAGAATATATTGCGGGGAGAAATCATTTTTTCCACAGAATACTCCCAAGAAAAAGGCCAAAAAGACTGAAGAAACTGTTATTGTTAGACCAGTGTCACCTTCCCTTTCAGTTCCGATAGAAAAAAAGGTTGGAGAAAAAACTGTCCTGGAACAGATTCTGACAGGATCCTTTCAGGGGAATTCTGAAGAATATAAACATTATACTACAGCAGCAGAAATTATAGAGAAACAAAAAATAAATTCTACATCAACTGTTGTTACAAAATCACCTATCAAAAACACTGAAAATGCTGTCAGTATCGCAATTGTCGACATGTCAGATTGCCCACAGAATGTTTCCAATGCATCTGCGATCATTGCAAAAGCTAAAAAGTCACTTAAACAACCACTTACTAAAATTGTGGATAATTTGAAAAAGTCAGCAAAAACTTCCAAAGACACAAGATCTCCAAAGAAATCATCTGACGTAAAAACAACCTCTTCTGACTCCCAATCTGCAACATCTGTGAGAAAAATTGGTTCTCCTCAGAAAAATAGTAAAAGTCAGACAAATGTCTCGCCACAGAAAAATAATACAAATCAGACAAGAATTGAAACCAATATATCAAAGAAAACAAAAGATGAGACAGCTGAAATCAATATAGCACAGAAAACACTAGATAAAGCAGCTGAAATCAATATAGCAGTTGAACCTGAGCATAGCAGAGAAAATGTAGCAAAAGTTGTTCTTAAACCTATAACCCAACTTACCAAACCAAGGGAAGTTAGTTCAGATACAAGACTGGTGTCAGATTTACGACCTGTAAAAAGTCAACCGGGATCAGAGTTATCAGAATTAAGTCAGCTGGGTCACTGTGACTTAAAACAATTGAAATGTCTCATCTGCAATTTACAGTATTCTCAAAAGAAAACATTATTACAACATATGCATGTTATTCACTCCGGTACAAAAAAAAAGTATCCCTGCAATATGTGTTCCAAAAAATTTGACTATTTTTGGGGTCTTACTCGTCATCTATTGTTGTTACACAAGAAAACAAAAGAGGAGATAGATAAAATGAGACCAGAGTTACGTGCCCTTGCATACACAATTACAGAGAATGAGAAAAGTGATGATGAAAAATCTACCAGCATAACTGTAGAGAAAAACGTATCATCGCAGATAAAAAGGAATTCCAAATCTATTGTCAAAATGAGTACATGTAAAGGGTGTAGCAAATCATTCTGGAAAAAATCTAATTATGTAGAACATATGAAACAATGTAGATTTTTGTCGAATATATCGTCACAGTCAAAAGTGAACAACAATGAACAATGTGACAAGGAACAAAATACTGAGAATGATGAAAAGGAAAGTGCAAAAAATACAATAGCTGCTCGACGCAGACGTGTTCTTGAAAAGTTGTCTGAAAGCAGAAAATTAAATGATGACTCTGAAAAAGGAGATGTTGTTTCAGACAGAAATGATAGTCCTATCGGGGAAAATGTAGAAAATAAGGAATCAGAGAAGTCAAAAAGTGCAATTGCTGCATCCAAAAGACTCAGAATCGCTGGTAAATTTGTATCAAAAGAACAGGCACTAAAAATATTTGAAACCGAAGGCCATGGCAAGAAATCTGAAATAAAAGAAAATGCAAAATCAAATAAAAACAGAATTGTTCATAAATTAAAAGAGAAGTCTCGTTCATTTGTACCAGCTCAAAGATTTATAAGTACACGAAGGTCTGCTGCATTTTTTCATTCACCAGCTCAACGCACAAGATTTCATGAAAAACGTAGAGCTGTAGTTCAAAGTCCTAAGAAAGATAGTCGATCTCCTAGTAAATCACCTTCAAAATCGTCAACAGAGCCTGTAAAGGACAAAGATCAAACAAGTAAAACATCGCCCACAGAAAGGTCTGAACTTGAGTTGGCTAGACGTAACTTATTGAATGCTATTGAAAAAGTGAAAGCAAAAGATGGTAGTATGGAGAAGCCAGTAACATCAGGAAAAGCAAATGATAAAAAGAAATCTTTTGGGAAATCAGAAGGTAAAAAATCAACTAAAAATGTAGAAGAAACTGGCCATACTGAGAGGGGAATTAATATGACGCCAGAAGTTGAGAGGTCTCGTTCTTCAGTGAGAAAAACTCCAAATACTGCATCAAATAAAAGCTCTGTTGAATGTATAAAAGCTTCAAGTAAGAAAGCCCCCTCTGGAACCCCATCTAGAGATACCTCTGTTGAAAGTATGAAATCACACCAAAGTTCTAGGTCGCGAAAAGAAATATCAAGTGACAAATCTGTAGAGAGATTGAGTAGGTCTCATCAGACTACAACAACCCCCTCTGGAACCCCATCTAGGGATACTTCTGTTGAAAGTGTGAGATCACGCCAAAGTTCTGCATCGCGAAAAGAAATATCAAGTGACAAATCTGTAGAGAGATTGAGTAGGTCTCATCAGACTGCAACAACCCCCTCTGGAACCTTATCTAGGGATACTTCTGTTGAAAGTGTGAGATCACGTCAATGTACTAGATCGCGAAAAGAAATATCATGCGACAAATCTGTAGGTACACCAAGTAATCAGACTGTTACAATTAAGAGCGAGGAAGATCCAACTTCTGTCAATACGTCATGTGATACCCCAAAATCATCAGATATTACTGAAAAGGACATGGATTTGGAAAGATGCCTTACTGTTATGAGAGGGGGGAAATCCCGAGACTTCAGCAGGGAAAGTATCAGAACACATTCTAGCGAAGCATCTAGGCGTGTAACAAGACTATCAGAATCTCAAGATTCAGGGATGTATGAAAATTCTACGACTAAATCGTCAGTGTCTGAAAGAAGCACTCAGATTGTTAAACATTGCAGGGAATTACCCATAAAAATGAGTTCATCTACAGAAAAAAAGATTGATGAAAATGACACAGTTAAAACAATGACCAGCTATCCAAAAAACAAAACAGAAGGCAAAAGTCCAGGAAAGGATGAAATTGATGGATCAGCACACAGTGTTGAGAAAGTAAGACCAAAATGGTCAAGTAAAAACTGGGACACAAAAAAGAATATACCACAAAGTACAGAGGAGTTGTTAGCCAAAAAATGTGAGAAAAAATCTCAGGAGGCGAGTACTTCAGGGACTTTAATGAAAGGAAAGTTAACAAAGGGAAAATCAAAACAATTAACAAAGCAAAAAATGTTGAAAGGAAAAGCAAGGTATTGCACCAGGTCAATGAAAAGTAGAGTTCAAACAGCTAAGAAAATTGGGGAATTGAAAAAAAGATTTTCCACTAGGATTTCTGATCTGAAGAAAAAAACTGTGCAGAATATAACTAGCTTGGAAAATAAAGACCAAAACGATGAAACTATAGAGATAAACGAAAGTTACAAAACATCAGATGATGTAACACAGAATATAGAAAAAACGAAAATGGATGACAGGAGGAAGTCAATTAAAGATGAAAAATCTCCACAGACTGACACTACTCAGCAGAAAGTAACAACAGATTATACTCATCGTCAGCGTAATCCCTCCGATGTAAAAGGAGTTAGAGTTATAGAAGAGATATGGGTCAGTAAAGAGCCAGGTAAACCATTGCAAAATGTCAAATGTAAAAGGACTATAATTGACTCCCCCAAAAAAGTCAAATCTAGTCGTATGTATGTTGTTGACCCTGTAAAACCAGAAAAACCAAAATGTATGGATTTCAGTAGAATCAATCATTTAGTTGATTATAAAAATAACAAGTGTCTTCAGTGTGGAATAGAACTGACAGATATATCTAGCCTTCGTAGGCATGCCGTTAGACATCTTGGCTGGAAACGTTATAAATGTAAATTGTGTGCATATACAGGATTTAATAGGTCAGAATGTAATTCCCATATTAAGCGAAGACATGCAGAGAAACTGATCTCATCGTCTGCTCCGTTGTCAACCTTTATAATTGACTTAAATAAAGAAGCTTCACAAGTTCGCAACAAAAAGAAACAGTCTACAATACTGAAAAAGAATAAAAGTAATAAAGCAACAAGGGCAGCTAGTAATAAATCATCTACACAAAGTAAACCTCAGCCAACCATACAAATAGAAGAAACAAAATATGAAAAGGACACTGTATCTGATGTCTCTGAAAGTAACAACTCTTCTACTGCTGTCTCTCCAGCAAATGAGGAGAATGACTGTAAAATGACAAGAAAGAGGAAACGATTTATTAGTGAGGAAGGAGTTGTAGATGAGAAAGGAGAAAATGTCAGCTCTAATAAACCTAATTCAGGCAAAAATGGAAATGAAACATCAGAGGATGTTGTTGATGAGGTAGGAGGAAGTGAGGGAGATTTAGATGAGGATATTGGCAGTGTGTCAGATTATGATGAGGGAGAACCACCACCCAGAAATGTGGTGTCACCTACGTGGACAAAGATGAACCCCAATGTAGCCTTAATGATGGCAACATTAGAGGAAGCAAGGGCAACAAAATTTTCCCGCGGGAAGCGTGGACGAGGAGGAATACGTAGATTTAGTTCACCTCTGAAAAAACTTCCTCGTTTAAGTACAGAGGATGCAGATGATACACAGACAGACAAAGAAATAGTGAGTTCTGATGTGATTATTGACTCTGGTAAACATAGCATGGAAATGGAAGATGACATATCTCAAGAAAAAGTGCAATTAGTAAAAAGTACTGCAGTGAAAGACTGTGATAAAACAGAAATGGTTGATAAGGTTGAAATAGCTTCAGAATCTAAAGGTGATGTCAAGGATGAAATAGCTTCAGAATCTAAAGGTGATGTCAAGGAAGAT
Organism: Modiolus philippinarum; assembly: GCA_002080025.1. Lineage (NCBI taxonomy): Eukaryota > Metazoa > Mollusca > Bivalvia > Mytilida > Modiolidae > Modiolus > Modiolus philippinarum. The sequence goes on from MJUU01025062.1 coordinate 64,478, forward strand.
ACAGGAAAGATAAATGATAAAGAAATGTCCCAAGTTAAAGATGGAGAAAGTCAAACTTGATTCCTACTAGTTTGTTAGTATGTTTTAAAATATATATACATAAACTTTTAAGACAAAAATGATAATGGTATGATATTAGTTTTAGCTGTACCATACAGTCAAACTTGGACACAATACAAACTTCTAAGCTCTCAATCACATTTTTAAAAAAATATGTCTGATTTATGCCCAATATAATTAAAAAATGGCAAATATCACATATTGACATGTAGAATTTTTGTGCCTTTAGTAGTAATAAAAAAATAACAAAATGGGGTCAAAGTGAGCTAAAATTTTTTGTTTACACACCAACTCAAAATTTTCATTGAAGAAAAATATTTTTGATGTTTAAAAGTAACATGATGTTATGTACTGAGCAAAAAAAGTTGAGCAACAATTGGTGTTAATAAAAAGAGTCAGGTTACCAAATCTCAATTGACAGATTTTATTTTACATTTCTGAGCTGTATTTAAGGATGCAGTAAGGTGAAATTTAATAAATAAACTATTTTAAATAGATAACATAAATTGAAAGAGCTTTGGTAAAGGAATAAAAGCAGCCAAAATTATTGATAGGTTATGGACCTTCTTATCAAGATATTTCACATTTTAAAAATTGGCGGGAAAAGCTCTCTTGGTATGATATTAGTATGGACTTTTACCTTAGTATAACATGGACAATTTAAGGATTTCTTTAACATGGAAGGAAAATCTACAATCTAGTGAAATTTTGTTAACTGGCCTTATATGACCTACTGAAGACTTTGATAACTAGAAAATTGGGTGTAATGGGGCGAAATATATTACATAGTAATAATGGATAAAATCCGAGAAATCCGAATGGCATTTAGGAATTTCAAAAACCTCACCTTACTACATCCTTAAGTTTGATTAATCATCAGCATTATGTCTGTCCATAAATTGTGAATATTATAGAAAAAAAGAAGGGAAAAGGGGAATATGGCAAAGAGAAAACGACCCAAAGGAGAGTTATAACAACTCAAAGCCACCATAAGATCTTCAATGAACGGTGAGGAAACCCCACATTAATCTTATGAAAACTCAACCCAAAAAGGAAAACTTCGAAAAGGGGGACATATGCAATTTTGTTTTTATGGAAAAATGTTTTTGATTACCAGAACTGGTAATGTAATGGTGATCATGAAATGTTTCTTGCACTTTTTTGCAAAAAATGAAAATCACTATTGGAAAAAAGTCGATTAAAATTTTTGGACCATAATTTGAGTAGGATATCTTCTACACCATACCTCACAAGAATTTTTCTAGGGATCTATTGAAGCAAATATCCAGAATTTTTAGCTGAGATCAGAATTTATCAGCATTTAAGCGTTTTTGTTACACAACCGCAAAAAAATTTGAGGTCGTATAATGGTATGGCACTGTCATCGTTGTCGTTGGCGTCGTCGACTGTAGACACTTTTGTTTTTGGACAATAACTTAAGTTCCAGTAGACCAATCCTTATGAAATTTTACCACAGTGTTCCTTGGCGCAAAAGGAAAGCTGGGGTGGGTTTTGGACTTTTTGGCCACTCCCGTTTTTAAAAAAGGGGCCAAAAGGGGCAAAATTGGGTGTTTTCACATATTTGGCTGTAGAATATCTATTATTTATTGGATTTTGATGGGATTTCTTTTGTTATGTTCCTAATTAAATTATCTATCAGTAGTATGCCAATGGATTTTATGTGGCATGTACCGCTCAGGAGATAAAAGGAGCCCAAAAGGGGCAATTTTCAAAAATTTAATTTTATTTATTTTAAGTCCGATTTTGATGCAGTTTTTTGCAATGGATTCCTTTTGAAAATGAATAAAGTGATGCACCATCCGATTTTTGACAATTTGTTTCTTTTCCGAGCTATGAGGGTCCAAATGGGGACAAAATTGCAAATTTGCAGATTACCTAAAATTTTTATTTTTCATCGGATTTCGAAGGTTTTTTTTCTTTGGATTCCTCTTGAAGCTTTCAGTATTATGTCAACGGATTTTGCATAGCTCTTACCGTTTTCAAGCTACAAGGGGTCAAAGGGTCCGAAATTGCAATTTTTCGAAATATGTGAAATCTTTATTTTTCATCGGATTTCTATTGTAATTTCTTCTTCGGATTTCTGTTAATATAAGCTTTATGTATAATGTTGACATACCTCTTACCATTTCCAATATTTGTAAGGAATTATAAGAGCTATTTTTTATTTTCCGTAGTTTGTATGCAGCTAATTACTGGGTCAAGCTCAATTGTGTCCATTCAATTACTGTATCAAGTTTTTTATTGTGTCCTCATTCATTTTGAATTGCACTTGTTCAAATTTCAGTGTTTGACATGCTGCGGTCGTATCTTGCTGCGCTCGGCATAGCCCTTTATTTAAATTTAAAACTGTTGAAAATGTGTTGCTAAACATTTTTTGTTCAGAATATGAATCTTTCAGCTCTTTGTGGTGGAGATAAAACAGTGATTGAAAATGTGGCTCAGTGACTCCATGTGACTATTGTGTATATAACCCCTGCAAAATGTGACCATGGTTGACCATGGTTGACCATGAACAACCATGGATAAAGCAGGAACAACCATGGTTGACCATAGTTAACCATGCTTACAATATTGACCATGGTCACACCATCAACAACCATGGTTTCTAAAACAATTACCATGGTTGAATCTGACTTATCCATGGTCAAGTCTGCAATGACCATGGTTAACCATGGTTTGACCTTGGGTGATTTCATGCACCCGCAAGCCTGCATAATATCTTTGACCATGCTTACATTCACAATTACACAGGCATAATAGATTAACATAATCATCAATAAAATAAATTGCTTTTCATTATATTATTTATGACTTTTCACAATGCTCTGTGCATCACTTTGTTTATCCGTATTTAAGTTCAAGTTTATAGCCCTTTCGAATTCTGCTAAAGGCTCACCATAATTTATGTCATTTCATGTCTTATGATATATTTTAATTTTAATTTTATTCAAATAACTTTGTAGTTTTTAGTTCGCCTCAACGAAGTTGAGGGGGACTATTGGAGTACCCCCGGGGTCCGCGTCCGTGTCCGCGTCCGCGTCCGCATTTGGGTATATATCTTAGTAACTATGCAGTGTAGGGTCATCAAACTTTGCATGCAGGTGCATCTTGGGCTAACTCACAGCCTCCAAGAAAATTAGGTCTCTCTGACCTATATTTTCCGCTTGAGTGGCTTGCATTCAAATTTACATTTTAGTTCATATCTCAGTTACTATGCATAGTACAATAATCTAACTGTGCATGTGCATGCATCTCTGGTGGTAGGTCAGCATCCAGGCAAAATAAGGTCACTTTGACCTATATTTTCTGCTTGAGTGATTTACATTCAAGTTTACGTCCGAGTTCAGATCTCAGTCATATTCAAGTTTACGTCCGAGTTCAGATCTCAGTCACTGTACATGGTAGGATCATCTAACCTTGCACGTGCATGCATCTCTGATGGCAGGTCAGCATCCAGGCAAAATTGGGTTGCTGCGACAAAGTGCCTCAAAGAGGCGAACTTTGTTATCGTTGATTACCTATGTTTTTTTAATCGTGTTTTTACTCCCATTAAATTTCGACCATTCCAAAAATCAACCTTGGCAGATATAGCCACATATTTGGAAACAACAAGTTTTAAATTATTATCTCCCTTTGTTGTAAGAGTTTCAGTGTAATTTATTGACAAAAATTAAGATCATTTATGAAATCCTATTAATGATAATTCAAAATAATTTAACTGGATTGAAATCAATCATCGAGAGTAAAGAAACAATACAAATTGTGAGAATTTTGCAAAATTTAAAAATCAATGTACACCTTCTGAAAAGTTTTTACTGTTACACTATACATTTAAAATATGTTCACTTGTAAAATCAAGGTAGATATGCCAAAAGCAAAGAGGAACTGTAAGGCTAGTGAAGGTGAACAGATCCAAGTTAAATAGACATAATAACATTAACAAATTGAATATAGCTATTATAATAAGCATGGTCAACCACTGCAACTGACTATGGTTAACCATGGTCATGACATGACCATGGTTAACCATGGTCAACCATGGTGTCCCATTTAACGAAAATTGTTAAAACCATGGTTAACCATGGTCAACCATGGCTATATAAACCATGGTCAACCATGGCTATATAAGCATGGTTAACCATGGTTGTCCATGGTCAACCATGGTCACATTTCGCAGGGGTAGTATGAATATCAATAGTTGTAATAACTTGATACTGTAAATTACAAAAAATTCTAATATGGCTTTGAGAACAGAACAGGGATTTAATAAGCATTGTGAGGTCACAATACAAATCCCGGACTTCTCAACCATAAAAAAGTTCAAACGGGAATAATACGTTTTCCTTAATTCTATGCATAAATGTGGACTAACATTAAACAAGAATGGCAAATATACATTTTATACAATTTTAATAAGCTTGGAATGCTGTATTGTGATTTATCTTGTTTAGTTTTTAAAATCAAAATCACATTTGAAAACATCCCTCTAGTGCCACTTCGAATTTTCAAAACATTTGTAAACCATATTAGAATTGAAATAGATTATTGCAATTGGGCTCTATACAAATTAAAACATGGAAAGACCTTATCTCTATCGCTTGGTATAAAATATTGACAAATATAAGGTCTGACCATGTTCTAATTCGCATAGAGCCCGCTTACAATAATCTATTTCTTAAATACAAAACAAACAGTTAAATGTGTTAAACACACAGTTTAACAAGAACATGAACCGCTGTATAGTGAAAGCACATGTCAACTTGTTTGAAATTTTTCTAAAAATGTTGTGATTTGGCAACAGACATGTTTGCCTTGTACCTTTCCTTTTTATTAGTAGCGTTGAAAAGAAAATCACAGGTCTTCAGATTTCATTGGAATGTGTTGAATAACTTGAACATGTTCTTGTTTCTACAAATTCACTTTTGTATATTTTTTTGTCATTATATGCCTGTCTTTGAAGAGACATATTATGGTCTAACGCTGTCATCATCAATTTAACTGGAGAATGCTATGATCATTTTCCTTGAAACTTTGCAGGGTTGTTGAGTATGACAGAAGAATGCTGCCTTTCATTTTTATTTGTCGGCAGAAATTTTTGTTCCAGAGTTATTCCCAAAATGCATGAAATGGCATTTTCCATCTATTTCTAACCGGAGAACACTTTGATCATTTATCTTGAACTTTGCAGTATTATTGGGACACTATAATGGATGAAAACTCCTTGAGCCATGTATATTTTTATCAGTCAATATCAGATGAATTGATTGATACATATCAGGAGTCCCTTGGGTAGGTGTCCTGCTCCCCTCATTTTAATAATATTATATTATCTTGAATCATGTGAAAACAGTTGACGTCCGGTCCCCACCCCTATATAAGTTCAAGTTTGGTTCTTGTCCACTGATTTTTGACTGAGTTGTGGGCCTTGGACTTAGAAAATTGGTTAAAATATCTGTTTTATCACTTTTTTCTAAACTGTTGCAGGTATTGATCTGATAATTGGTTTTTGAGTCTACCTGTATGATTTGTTGATCAAGTTTTAGTTTGGTTCCACTCCAATGAATTTTGATGGCATTTTGGGCACTACATGTAGAATTTTTTTTCACTTATTTTGCTATTGTAAAATATAAAGCCATAAAATTGTTCTTCTGGTAGGGGAAAAATAAAAAAGAGTGATAGTGTTACTGTACATTGATGTTGGTTGGGCTATTAATTTCTCTCTTAATTAATAAATACATTAGATTTTGATGTAGCAATGATTTAAGTATAGACTTACAGAGTATTGTATTGAAGATTTTTTTGTAACAAACACAGATGTAAACATTATCTTATTTTTGCCATGAATATAATGAATTTAAACTTTTTTTCCCCATCTTGTAATATAATTCAAGCACATGTACATTTTTAAGGAAAATGTAATCACTGACTTTTGGGCAATTAAGTCCTTTCATTTGTGTAGTTGAGTTTGTATACTGTGAGGTAGTGAATATTGTTCACCTCTGGTTGAAGACCCTCAGGCGACATCAAGATGTAGACAGGAATAAAAGCCCTGTCTTTGATAAACTGGAGTTTTCTATGTATCGTGTGCATTTCTGTCACATGTATCCTTTCATTTTTCCTATGTACAGACTTGTATTGTAGTTATTTCAAATAATGACGTTTTTATGTTATACAATGTATAATGTTATGTGTATACATAAAGTCTCTTCACATTGTTTCCAGTTTATAACGTATATTTCTCACATCTAAATAGTGAAATTTTTCACATTTAAAAATTCAAGGTCAACCAAGAACTTGAAAACTTAACTATCAAGATTTGAGACATTATTGTTTAAAATCGATAAAAACCTTAGTTATTGTTTCGATAATACATTGATCAAGAGGTGTTAAAATTTACTAGAAACTAGAGAAAATCTTATCCTGCCTTGTTTATATGACACAATGAATGTTTGCATGTTCTCCTAAATAACTGCTTGGATTTTGACGAAATATTGCACAGTTGTAGAACTTCACCTGAAGATGTGCATGAAGTAATATGGTTGTTGCCCAAAATTTTGAAGGGGTTTTGTCTTTGAATGTTTATCAAAAAAGGGGGAATGAACCTTGTCAGCACATGTTCTCCTGAATGGCTGCTTGGATTTTAATGAAACACAGTTGTAGAACACCCCCTGAAGATAATGGTTGCTGCCTGAAATTTTGAAGGGGAGATAATTCAACTTTGATTTTTTTTTTAAATATTATTTTTTGAAAAAAGGGGGAAAATCCTTGTCAACACATGTTGTCTTAAACAGGTACTTGGATTTTGATGAAACGATACACAGTTGTAGCATACCACCTGAAGATGTGCATGAAGTAATATGGTTGCTGTTTTGAAAGGGAAATAATCTGTCTTTGAATATTTTCAGAAAAAAGTTGGAGGTATATCATTGTGTCCATACTTGTATTGTGTCCTCATTTCTACTGTGTCCACAACTGTATTGTGTCCACATGCACTTAAATTTCACTTGCAATATTGATTCAGGGTTCAGTTAGCGGAGGGGGGGTATAACTTGGCTGCCATTTGGCTACAGATCTAGTTGTATTCAGATCTTTATCATTCATTTTTTATATATTTTTTATATGTTTTGTGCATTATGAAGAAGAAATCTGCTTGACCTTTGAAATGAATAGATATACAATATATATATATGTGTGTGTGTGTGTGTGTGTGTGATCAGTTGTAAGGTTGTACATAATATCTGGTCACATAACATGTTTGTCAGTATAGTACTTTTTTCCTCTGTACACAAGTTTCATAATATTATAAAAACAAACTAGTCATGTTATCTTGTTTGAAATAGTGCTATTACTTGTATCTTTTTGTATAATAAAGTATACTTTGTCATATAGTAAGTTCTATATGTAAGGGAGAGGATTTGAAACAACTAAAGTTTGGAAGTACTGTTGTTGGCATATATAAAGTAAAAAATATAGTGAGCTTTCAAAATTTTCTCATTTCTTTTTCCAAAATTTGGGAATTTCCCACAAAATATCAAAGTGTTAAATTTAAGCATTAAATCATTACTTTCACGAAACTTTGTGTGTAGCAAGGACATAATATGTAGATGTGCATTTTTTGGGGGATTTTTCATCGTATAATTTTCCAGGAGTTTTGCCCTTTGAACTTAGAAATTAATAGGTGATTTGACCATATGCTTCTAAGTGCAACTCCTCTGTAACTATGCAATGGAATTAAATGAAACTTTGTATGTAGCAAGAACATACTATGTAGTTGAGGATTTTTCAACATTCACTTTTTCCAGGAGTTATGCCTTTGAACTTAGAAATTAATAGGTGATTTGACCATATGCTTGTAAGTGCAACTCCTCTGTAACTGTTCAGCGGAATTAAATGAAACTTTGCAGTAGCAAGTTTACACTATGTAGTTGAGGATTTTTCAACATTCACTTTTTCCAGGAGTTATGCCTCTTTGAACTTAGAAATTAATAGGTGATTTGACCATATGCTTGTAAGTTCAACTCCTCTGTAACTATTCAACAGAATTAAATGAAACTTTGTATGTAGCAAAGACAAAAACATGTAGATATTGTTTGGGATTTGTAATCTTGCAACATTTACCAGGAATGATGCCCATTTGAACTTAGAAATTGATAAGTGTTTTTATCATACATGTATGCTTGTGGTTTCTGGTGGAAAGAATTTGCAAATACTTTTCATGAGTGAGAGGGGTATCAGTCATTAAAGAGGGGTATCAGTCATTAAAGAGGGGTATCAGTCAATAAAGAGGGGTATCAGTCAATAAAGAGGGGTATCAGTCATTAAAGAGGGGTATCAGTCAATAAAGAGGGGTATCAGTCAAAAAAGCTTTGCACATATTCAGTTATTCTAATTTCTCTAAGAAAGAAGGAAAACGTGGTTTGATGTCGTTTTGACATCTATTTCTTGTTGTTAATGTGCAGGCATTCTTAAAGATAAATTGGATTCCAGATTTTCTGTATTGAATTTTTACACTTTCAAAGACCATGCATAGTTATATTTATCTCACTGTGGAAGCAGAACCGAGACATAGTAATCCAGATTCTTTCAATCGCAGTGTCAACAATTGCAAAATTGAAGATTTCTAGAGGTTGAATAGAATCATTTAATCCATATATTTTCAAAATTTTGATGTTTTTTATTTTTTATTAAAAAAAACTATAACAGATAGAGGTTAAGTTTAAATTGCAAAAATGTTCAGCATGTTAAGATCTACCCACATGGATATTTTGAAGAAAATCCAAGTACCTATATATGAGTTGTGGCCCTTTATTGATCAAATTTTTCGTGATTTTTTTACTTTTTGTCCTATATTTCAAAAACGCTTTGAGACAGAGGTCAAGTTTTAAATTGCAAAAATGTTCAGCATGTTATGGATTATATTTTATTGAACACTTTCAAGTTTTCCGACCGCTTCCAAGATGGCCGCCAGCGGGGAACTTAGTTTACTATTTGACCTAATGGGAAAATTATACAAAAAACTTCTTCTTGAGAACCACTGAATGGATTTAAACCAAACTTGGCATGAATGATGATTATGAGGTGCTGACCAAGTGTTGTTACTTTGGTGCCGATCTATCATCCAACATGGAACCAGCAGGGATCTTAATTTTAACTGAATGGATTTGAACCAAACTTGGCATGAATGATGTTTAAGAGGTGCTGACCAAGTGTTATTACTTTGGTGCAAATCTGTCATCTTACATGACCGACAGCATTGGACCCTATTGGAAATGCATACAAAGATCTTCTAGAGAACTGCTGAATGGATTTAAATCAAACATGACATGAATGATGCCTGTCAGGTGCTGACCAAGTATCACCAGCTGTGAACTTAATTTAACAAAAGATCTTCTTCTAGAGAACTGCTTAATAGATTTAATCCAAACTTTGCTTATTAGAAGCTGACCAAGTGTTGTTACTTCAGTGCTGATCCATCATCCAACATGGCTGCCAGCAATGAATTGGAGCTTAAGGGGAAATGCATACAAAGATATCATGGAAAACCACTAAATGGATTCAATTTAAACAATGCATAAATGAAACTTGTGAGATTTTGACCAAGCTTGTTACTTTGGTGCTGATCCGTCTTCCGACATGGCCACCAGTGGCAAAACTTAGTTTAACATTGGCCCCCCCCAGTGGGAATAGCATAAAAAGATCTTCTCCTCTGAAACTGCTTGAACAATTTCAGTAGAATTTTGATATGATAGTCCTTATGTGACCCTCTTCAAAGTTTTATGTTAAATAGCTGCCAGCAGGGAACATAGATTAACATAGGCCCCTTAAGTTTGGAAACTGCATTCAAAAATCTTCTCTGAAACTGCTTGAACAGTTTTAATTAAATTGTATAAAAAGTTTCTGATTTTTATGTACATACACCACCAAAGATGGACCATCAATTGGGTATTATATTGCTACAGGACCCAGGTGAGCGATACAGGCTCTTGAGAGCCTCTTGTTTTCAATGAATTCATTATAAAAATTAACATAGATCTTTACCATTATTTACTTCTTTCCTCTTGGAGCTATAACAGACCAAAAGGGTCCTAAATTTCAAAAATTGCAAATTGCCTAAAAAATGTTTTGTTTCATATGATCTAAATAGGATTTTTTTCTTTGAATTCTTCTAAGCTTTCAGTAGTATGTCAACATATTTGTGCAGCTCATACCGTTTCAGATCTAAATGGGTTAAATGGACCATAATTGCAATTTTCCAAAATATGTAAAAAATTTATTTTTCATCATATTTCATTTGATTTTTAGCCCCCTTCCGACAAAAGCTAAAGAGGACTTAAGGTTTGCACTCTGTCTGTCAGTCTGTCTATCTGTCTGTCAGTCCTGCATCAGTTTTCCACACTTTTGTTCTAAATCATTGCAGATATTGATCTGATATTTTGTATGTGAGTCTACCTCCATGAGCTACAGATCAATATAAAGTTTGGTTGTGGTCCACTTATTTTTGATGGAGTTATGGGCCCTGAACTTAGAAAATTTTAGTACAATATCAGTTTTCGTCACTTTTTTTCTAAACCATTGCAGATATTGATATGATAATTTGTATATGAGTCTACCTGCATGAGTTACAGACCAAGTAAAAGTTTTGTTGCGGTTTACTGATTTTTGACAGAGTTATTGGACTTAAACTTAGAAAATGTTAGTAAAATATCAGTTTTCCACACTTTTTTTCTAAAATATTATATAGGTATTGATCTCATATTTAGTATGTAAGTCTACCTCCATGAGTTTTTGTTTGGTTCTAGTCCACTGATTTTTAAGCAACTGCAAAATTTTTTGCTGACGTATAATGGTATGGTGCTGTTATGGTTGTGGTTATTGTTGTCGTCGTCATCGTCTGTAGACACTTTTGTTTTTCGTCAATAACTTTAGTTCAAGTCGATCAATTCTTATGCAATTTTAACACAATGTTCCTTAGCACAAAAGGCAGGCTGAAAATAGTTTTGGTTATTTCGGCCCACCCATATTTAAAAAAGGGACCAAAAAGGGTTAAATATGAGGTTTTCACATACATGGCTGTAGAAATTCTTCATTATTTATTGGATTTTGATGGGTTTTTTTTTCAGTCTGCTCCTTATGAAATTTCGAATCTGTACTATGTCAATGGAATTCACATCGCATTTACCATTCATGAGGGGGCACAAAAGGGGGAATTTCAAAAATTTTATTTATTTTTAGTCTGATTTTGATGCAGTTTTTTGCAATGGATTCCTCAAGAAAAATTAATATGGTGCTGCATCTTCAGATTTTTGATAATTGTTTCCAAAGGCGCCAAAATTGCAAATGTGCAGAATACCTTAAATTTTTATTTTTCATCAGATTTCAATGGGATTTTTAAACCCCCACTCAATGAGTGGGTGGTATATTGGAATACCTTTGTCCGTTTGCCATCCATCCATCATTCCGTTCGAGATTTTTTCTTCACAAAATTCTCCACTCTCATTGCAGGGATTCATTTGAAATTTGGTGTGCTGCTTTGTTATGGTTAATTGTGTGTTCTAAGCCATTTTTAGTGCTCTACGATATCAACTTCCTGTTTGACAGGACTTTGAATTATTACTGTAATGGTCATAATAGTGAAATTTTCGTAACAAAATTCTCAACTCTCCATGAAGTGATTCATTTGAAATGTGATATGCTGCTTTGTTTCAATGAGTTGTGCTTTTTAAGCAATTTTTAGTGCTCTCCGATATCAACTTCCTGTCTGAAGGGACTTTGAATATTTACTGTAATGGTCATAAAAATAGTGAAATTTTCGTCACAATATTCTCGACTCTCCATGAAGGAATTCAATTGAAATTTGGTATGCTGCTTTATTGCAATTTGTTGTGTGTGGTAAGTATTTTTTAGTGTTCTCCAATATCAACTTCCTGTTTGATGGGACTTGGAATTTTTACTGTAATATGGCCATAATAATTAATTTTCGTCACAAATTTCTCTGCTCTCCTTAAAGGGATTCATTTGATTTTTGTATGCTGCTTTGTAGCAATGAGTTGTGCATTGTAAAATTTTTATTGTCCATTGTGTATGACCTTTCCAGTCTACTTGTTCCTATTGTGTAACCAATTTAACAATTTGATTATTCTATTCACATTATTTTTTTGACCAACTGGTATTGCTGGACCACAACATATATTGGGAAGAGTTTTTGTTGGATTGCTATTGTTAACTAATCAACACACTCAGTGTCCTTTTGAATTGTTCAACAATACTATTGTATATCAATCTGTAATAGCCTGGGGAGGTTTTACCTTGATCTGTTGATGAAAATAAGGACTATATAGAGTTTATATTTAATGAAAAAAGAATGCACCTTATTAAATTTTCAAAATTACATCATTTAAAAATAAATATTGTGATATAAATAAAGGGAATTTGAGTTAGTTGTATTTTTTTCATTCCATTAATGAGTAGATTTGTATATCTTTTTAAGGTAATACTTCTTCAAGGTAAAACCTCCCCAGGCTATTGCAGATTGATATACAATAGTATTGTTGAACAATTCAAAAGGACACTGAGTATTTTGATTAGTTAACAATAGCAATCTACCAAAAACTTTTCCCAATATATGTTGTAGTCCAGCAATACCAGTTGGTCAAAAAAAATAATGTAAATAGAATAATCAAACTGTTAAATTGGTTACGCAATAGGAACAAATAGACCGGCAAGGTCATACACAATGGACTATAATGCTCTCTTTATCAACTTCCTGTTTGAATGGACTTTGAATTTTTTTACTGTGTGGTCAGAATAGTGAAATTTTCATCACAAAAATATCTGCTATCTTAGAAGGGACTCCTTTAAAATATGGTATGCTGCTTTGTTTTTATGAGTTGTGCATAGTAAGTAATTTTTAATGATCTCAAATTATCAACTTCGTTATCCACTAAACGAGTGGTGGTATAAATCATTGCCATTCGGTGACAGCTCTTGTTTTCTTTGGATTCCTCTCATTGTAAGCTTTCAGTAGCATGCCAATGGATTCGTTTCCAATCTAAAAAACTTTGCCACAATAGTCCTTAGATGGTCCCTTACAAAAAAGTTGTTTTTCAGATCCGCGCTGTATCCAAGATGGCCGCCAGCGGGGATCATAATTTTAACATTAGACCCTATGGGAAAACACTTTCAAAGATCTTCTCCTCTGAAACTACTTAGCCAAATGAAACCAAACTTAGCCACAATAGTCCTTAGATGGTCCCCTGCAAAAAAAGTTGTTTTTCAGATCCGTGCTATATCCAAGATGGCCGCCAGCGGGGATCATAGTTTTAACATTGGACCCTATGGGAAGATACTTTCAAAGATCTTCTCCTCAAAAACTACTTGGCCAATTAAAGCCAAACTTGGCCACAATAGTCCTTAGATGGTCCCTTACAAAGAAGTTGTTTTTCAGATCCGCGCTATATCCAAGATGGC